>CAJNJA010010236.1:0-14315 GCA_905231915.1 Symbiodinium necroappetens
AGCAGAGCCTCTGTCTCGAGGCCCATTTGCTTTTGCTTTCAAAGTAGCCTTCTCAAGAAAGCCTTGCGCTGGTAGTTCAATACCCGGTCTGCGGAACTGCACTCTGCTGCCTGTCTTTTGGGTCCTTTTCCTTTTTGCTTATTTAGTTTCCTTTACTGGCACCTACTTTGATTTCGGGGATTTTGGGCCCGGAGTGTTATTAACTCCACCCCCTAAATTAAATCCACTCCCCCTTCTAACATCAATTGTTTTGGCCATTTCGGGCATATGACTCTGCGCAATTAAAACTCAAGCAAATCGCAAAATTTCTGGCGCCGGAGGTATCTTTAACTCCACCCGGATCATTAACATGACTCTTGTAAAAACTGTATTTTGTTGAAAACGTCCAGGTTTCTTGGTCCAATGCATACGTCAAATAAGACATAGTCTACGTCAGCGGATCATGTATGACGGGCATGCTATTTACGGTGGAAGGGTTTGGGGCTGCTGCAACCTGCAGAGAGCCATGATCGTGCCCCTGCTCAGAGGATGTGGACTTGGTAGAAATTGCCTCGGGCGCCGGCGAGCTGTCAGAGGGCCCCGGCGACGTAAGCACTCTGCGTGATCCCCGCCACGATGGCAGGGTATCTGAGGCGTATACTCCCTGATACTTGTATAATGTACTCCAGGAGACCTCAGCGCAGAACAGCCAACTATATGCCGATATGGAATGCGACCATGCTGACACGGTTAAAATCTTTTGGTCCACGGAACTCAGCAGCTGAGGTGGCAATTTTGACCAACATGCGGGCCACAAGGCCTGAGATCATCCGAGCCGTACCGGCCCGCCATGCATTGCGGACACTCAGATCTGCAATACAAAGCCACGGTCTTGGGGGAAGCGTTTAGGGTTAGGATTTCCTTTTGGGTGGTGTGCAAGTAAGGACATGTGGGCAAGCATTCCGTGCGAAACTTGACCGTGTGGGCCATTTGCACAAATACAGCCGGGCAACTCGCTGCATCGGGGAGTTTTGGTCCCACAGTTGGCAATGGAAGCCTTGGATGCTGGGCTTCGGATGTGGTATACCGGTACACGCGATGATTGCTTCCGTAATATGGAAACCATCCCCGAATCTTTCTTGCGGTTACTTCCAAGCCCAGGATGAAAAGCACCACTGCGCAGTTCGTGATCAACGGCTTTGCCGCGATGGTCTTTGGTCTGGCTGGTGCTGTTCTGACGGCAGTCCTGCAAGAAAGGGGGGTTTTGCCCACAGATCATCGCGGCTGGACACGGTTGTTTGCCGGTTCTAACTGGACCCTGCTCTTCGGCGCCCTAGCTTGGTACCTTGCCTTGATCTTCTGGCCATCTCAACGGCGTGTGTTCCTCGACATCATCTGCATTGACCAGGCGAACAGCACGGCCAAAGGCGAAGCCCTGCTCAGCATCGGGGCCATCTTGAAGAGTTCTTCCAGAATGTTCCTAGGCAGCCAGCGGTTTAGGGTTTAGGGTTTAGGGAATATACTGTAGTATACGATAACCTGTGGGGTTTACGGGTGTAAGGTTTCGAGTTTACTTTAGAGTACTTCCCAGCCTGCTCTGAACCATTGGTTTCATAGATGTACAATGGACAGAGATCTGGGCTGCCAGAACGGTCTCATAGATCATAACATACACAAAAATAGTATGTCACAATAGACTCTAGCGAACTATAGTCGGCTTTAGTAGACGCGGAGGCTCATTCTCTGGGACCCCACTTGGATGGTGCGCCTTTGGTGTGTGTTTGAGCTCGCGGGTTGGTTGCACAGCCACAAGCAGGGAACAGCCGCAAAGCGAAACTTGCGTGCTCGCCCTGTCCTCATGGGGCCCATGCTGGTGACGAGTAACCTGAGCTTCCTTGTAATTCTGCTTTGTTTCGAACCCATGCTGCGCTACATCGCAGGGCTTTGGCGTCGGCCATATGTTTTGCCGCTCTCTATGCTCCTGCCATTTTTCTTGGCTTTAACTCATGTCGCCCGAGCATTTTGCAGGCAAATCGATGATTTGCAGCAGGCTCTTTCAACATTCAGCACTGGGCAGACCAGGTGCGGCTGTTGCGATGCAGGGCATCTAGATGAGAATGATAGGCCAATTGCTTGCGACCGCGAAGTCTTGTTGCGGTGCATTGAGCTGTGGTACGGGGACCTGGACAGCTTTGAAGAGCATGTCAGGGGAAATGTGAGAACGGCTCTTTTGGAACAATTGACGAGTCCGTTCTTCCTGTATTGGCACGTGGTTGGAGCGGCCAGTCCCGTCATGTGGTTCTACCTGGGCCACTCGTTTTGGCCGTTGATGTACACCCAGAGCTTGCTTGAAGTCGTATTGCCTATTGTCCTTCATGGTCTGACTATGTGGCTGGCTGTGATACCCGCTGTGGTTCTGCTTTCAGCAATGCTGGCATACCGGCTCCGCAGAAAACGATCAAATTTCGCTTTTGACCCTTGGCGCTTGGACATCGTCGCTTCAGTCTCGGCGACTATAAAGAATCATTAAGAGGCCGATCTCAAGAGTAATTGACATCCCTAAACCCTAAACCCTAAACCCCATGCTTCAGACTGCAGATGAGTGTGATTCGTGTAGGAAGCCCGTGACCTCCCAAAAGCGGCAAATGTTGTTTCAGTTGTAACGCTTTCAATGTCTCTAAACCTAAACGCCTACCGACACTCTAAACTCTAAATTCGTAGCATCGTTGGCCGTCCCCAGTGGCCATGAACCCACCAAGCCATGAACCCATTAAGCTAATAGTTGTTTGGGCTGGCCATTGAACCATTGAGCCGTTCGGTTCCAAGCCGCCGGACATTGAACTATAAAGCTGTGAATACAACGGGTCTTTCTAAATGGGAACGGGTTTTGAAATATAGAAACTCGTAGAGGCCCACTAAACCAGATTTTCCCCATAAGATCCGGACGCGAAGCGCAATGCTTTTGGGCCAAAACATCTTACTGTGATGTCGTTTTTGTATTTTGTATCGGTCTATCCTGATGGGTATAGGGAAGAGCATTGGTCCCATGAGTTCATGGTTCAGCCGTCAGGTTTTAGCTTCATCTGCCCCCTCCCGTTATGCACTACATACGGGTGCTGGGAAGGTTCAACTCGCACTCTGGTGACATCAGACGTCCTGGACAACCTCCGAAATCATGCAGAGCAGGCAAAAATGCGTTTCCCTCGGGGGCCCTGACTCATGCCGACATACTGCCCAGACACAACATTCCGCAACGGATGTTTGAGATGGGTGTGGAAGAGAGGCAATACATGTTTGGAATGTCCAATGTTTGTGTGAACAACCAACCGTTCATCGCTGCCAAAAGGTGACCGCTTTTGTTCTACGCGTGAACCAACATCCTGAAGCCCCCAGGACCTCTCGGTTGCGAGTTTCCAGAAGCCACAGGAACATTCCGAATCTTTGAAGATGTGAAAGCATCCGAGGACATTGTGTTCAGCTTGATGGTGGTTCTCTTCGGGGGCTTCATCGCGCTGGCCAGCCTGGCTGGGTCATTCGCCATTCAATTCACGGGTTTCGGACGCACTCCCGAAATGGCTCTTAACTTTGCTTGCAATCTGTGTGTAGCGTTGGCGTGCTGCTTCCTGTTTTCGAAGGCGAGGAGATGTGCACTTGCCATCTAAGTTTCCAACCAGGTCTGACTGAAGGTCAGAAGTTTACCAGTGGTCACCCGCGAAGCGTTTACGAAGGATCGACATCGTTAGTAGCTGCATTTCATGCAGCCAAACACTTGCTGCCTGCCGAACATTTCATGCTGCGATGCGGCAAGAATGTTTGTGCACTGATGAATAGCATCTGAGCGCAAAATTGCAGCAAGCCCTAAACCTCAGGAGCCCTCCTTCTTTTACAGGATTTTTGTTTTTGCCTTTGTGGTTGCCTACGCTTTGCATGTGTCTTCCCGTTCTACCTTCTGTTGTCTGTGTGTTTGTGCTTTTGCTTGACCGGTTTTTAAGTTCTTTGCTTGTCTGCTTCGCTTTTCTGTTCCTCCGCTTTTCAGCTTTTCCGCTGTTCTTTATGCCTTCTGATTCTGCCTGTGCAGGCTTGTCGCTTTCTGCTTGTTCTTGCTTTTGCTTTTCTGCTTTTCCGCTATTTGGATCGCCAAATGAGGGGGCGGCTTCAAGAAATGTGATTAACCAAGATCGCCTGATGAGTGCGTGCGTTTAAGATATGTGAGCAACCTGGATCGGCCAAGGAGGGGGCATTTTTGAGATTATATGCGATGAATCGGGATCTTCTAATGAGGGGGTGTGCCTAAGATATGCGATGAATCGGGCTCGCCAGAGGATGGGGCCTGGGTTAAGATATGTTTAAGATAAGTGATCAACCTGAATGATGAAGGTGCTTAAGATACGTGCTCATCCTGGGTTGCCAAATGAGAGGACGTGCTTAAGATATGTGATGAATGTCAAAGTTTAAGATATGTGATTAACGCTTAATGAGGGAGCAGGTTCAAGGTATGTGATCAACCTGGATCGCCGAATGAGGGGGCGTGTTTAGGACATGTCATGAATCGGGATCCCCAAACGAGGGGGCAGCTTCAAGAAATGTGATCAACCTGGATCGCCGAATGAAGGGGCGTGCTTAAGATATCAACAAGGGGATCGCCTCATCAGGGGGCGTGTTTAAGATATGTGATCAACCGGGACGCCTCTCTAAGATATGACACGCGTCGGGATCGCGAAAGAAAGGAGATATGTGATCAACCTAGATCGGCACACGAGGGGGCATATTTAAGACATGTGATGAATCGGGATCGCCAAAGGCCGAGGGCGAGTTTAAGATATCTGAGCACCTACTGAACCCTCCCTAGACTGGTTTCGCGCCGCGAATTGCGAACATCTTTGCTTGATGTTAAACCCTGCCCTATAGACCCTCTGGTTTCGTGTGCAAACACGTTGGTTTTGCGTATGAAACCCTTCCCTAGATCAACGGGGGCCCATACCTTTTATTTACAATTGAGCCACGCCTCCAGCACATAGAACCCGCTGCAAATCACGAAAAGTATGCACCACACCACAGCTGCGGACAAGTGCAGCGCGCATCCAGTGTAGATAATAGGACGCAGGGACGAAGATTTGCACCATGTGCTGTAAATAAAAACGTGAGGGAGATGGCAAACGTGTGAACAACGTGGGTTTAATCGAGAATGTCCGCCTGTCCAGTTGCAGCTGCGCTGGGAAGCAGAAAGCGAAAAAGTTCAAAAGCAAACAAGCAATTCTGAATAGTTCTCGCATCTAACCCTTAAACCAAATTCATGGTCTTGACTTGAATTTGTTTCATACCTGGTGCATGGAGGACTGCCTGTGCAGCAGTGGTGGTGTGGAGCAACACCCAGCGGTCCTTTGCCTTCTGCTTTTCTCTTCACCCCTATTGCTGGCCTTAGGCCACTCCCCTCGAAAAGTCAGGGGGTTCTGATGGAGCCGCAGGGGCCCAGAAGGGACATGATTTTCCGCCTTTGTAGCTTCTCCCGGTGCTCCATGAGAGCATCGCGAAGCTGGAGTTTGCACTGCCGCGCCGCTAAGGTTGTCGTGGGAGAAACGGGAACGAGTGCGGGGCTGGCTCAAGGTCGCACTGTTCCCTCGCATAGCATGCCATGCAGTCCTTTCAAGTTGTTGTGGAGGTAAAGCATACAATGCTTATGGCTTTGCTGGCAGCATCGCTTGTTGCATTCATTCTGTATGATGTCTTGGTTCAATGTTCTACAAAGCGTCACCGGGTTCTCCCGGGTTATATTGGCCCTTCTATCATGTCTCGCACTGCCCCCCGACCTTGGAGGTGACATGCCTCCTGTCAAACGTATGGAGAAAGAAGGCGAACAACCCATGAAAAGAGGGATGGGGCTGGCGAGGTGCTTGATCAACTGCAGACATTGCCTCCTGGATCAGATTACGTTACAGCTGAATGACTGACGACACGTATGAATAACAGGCGGGATCCTTTCCCATGATAGTAGCTCGAGCTCGAATTTGTTTCCCTCCTGGGCCTAGTGGATATACGAAGCTCACGGTCAAGCCTCCTCGAAGTGTTGAGAAGCTCTAAACCCTATTTTATGAACCTTAACTCTGAAACGGCCCTTATTATTTAAACGCCTTCTGGGTAGTCCTCTGAACTAGGGCCCCTTTGCAGGTCCCAAAAATTGTACGCCACCCTTATAGAAAGGACCCTAAAAGGAACCCTAATTTAGACAGCTACCCTTATACATCTCAAGTTTCGTAAAACCCACACCTCACAGTTCAGACTCGAAGCCCGAAACCTTGGGTTCTAAAGCCCTCCACTGGCATTTTATGTTCGGAATCCCCAACCCTAACTCGTGGCAGAGCCCATATCCAAAAAAAACGAAAGCCGCTGAAACCCAACATCCGGGAGGCTGCCTTCGTGAATCGAGGGCGGCTCGCCAACCCGCTAATGTCGGCGTCTTACGGGGGATTGCGGGGGTCTGTAGGGTTTCTTGGGGTCATATATGAAGGCCCTAAACCCTAAACTTGTTTGGGGTTCTCGCATGTAGGGGCTGATCGCCTCACCCCTAAGCCCCCTTATCATGCAACAGCCTGAAGCATGACGTGTTGAACTAGAGTACCTAGAGGCTCAAGTGAAGAGTCTTCGTTTCAGGTGTCCGGGGTGTAAATGAAGCCAAGTAGGCCGGTTTAGGGTTTAGGATTTGGTGTGCTTGTTCTGGCTGTTGGTTTGGCTTTTCGGGACAGGGGACTCGACGCTAGACGTTCCCCCGGCGTTCATGAAGCCCCGGCCCAAGCACCCCTGAGCCCTCTAAGCCCTGAATCCCCAACTTCTCAACACCGAACCCCGAAAAGGCGACAATTCTCAGCAATCCTAAACCTTGAGCCCTAAACCCTAAACCCTACATAAACCCTAAAGCCCCAAAGACCTAAACCCCTAAAACCCTAAAGCCCCAAAGCCCTAAACCCCCCAAAAAACCTAAAACCCTAAAGCCCCAAACCCCTGAACCCTAAAACCCTAAAGCCCTAAAGCCCTAAACCCTCTCCTCCCTAACCTTCGCCTCGGTTATCCCGAGACTTCGGTGCCCCAACAAAAAGGGGTGGTCCTCCCTAAGGCTCCTTTTAGGGTTTAGGGGTTTAGGGGTTTAGGGGTTTAGGGGTTTAGGGTTTAGGGCTTTAGGGGTTTAGGTCCTCCCTGTGGCTCCTTTTGGGCCAAGTCTAGGAAATTCCTCGGCCTCAAAGGGGGTTCTTATGTGGGTACTTTAGAATTTAGGGTTTAGGGTTTAGGGGTTCGGGGAGAAAGCGGAAAAGAGCTACTTCTTTAGGGTTCCTTTGTGTTTTGCTCAGACACTTGGCAGGTGTCAAGACGAAGCCTAGTATTGTCAAGACCCTTAAGACAGGTACCTGTTGTCAACGTTAGGCCGAGGCGGCCCAGGGATAGACAGAAGGCTGTGGCCGGGCCATCGGCACTTGATGACACCTTGGAGGCTGCGACAACCTGAAGTCCCTCGAACGCTCTCTGAGGATCATGCAAATAGGCCCGTAAGAAAGCAGTGAGCTGGCGCTCAAGCCAGTGCACAAACGGACCCTGCACCACAAGCGGCTCATGACGGCTAATGCAACTGGGGCGAATTTGGCGACATGACTTTGTGCTGGCCAACGATGGCCCTTGCAGCTCGCCCCCTCAACCCTGCAAGCTCTGACACGGAATGGGAGTGGCCCTCAGACCAATACAAGCACCGGTTCGGGGCTGCTGGCGCAGTCGGTCCAGGCGGTCGAGGCCTTCCCGAAGCCGATGATGGCGAGTTTGGCGATGGCCGTGGCGATCAAACTTAAAGGCAACACCTAGGTCATGTACTTCAGCAGCCAACCGGGAACAGGGCAGCAGCTTCAGTTCGCCACCATACTCGATCACACCGCCGTGTGGACCAAGCATAGCCTTTCTTGTAATCAACATGCAAAGCGAGGCAGTCCAAGAATGACAGGGCCCGGGGCATCACCTCAGCCAAAGCCTGGCCAGAGGCGCACATCCAAGACCAGTTCCCAGAGAGCCAAATAACCCCCCTTATATAAGGAAAAGACCTTAAACCATAATATTAAGGCCCCTATAATTTAAGGTATATTCCTTATTTAAGGGGTCTTGGGCTCTCTGGGTTGTCAACGTGGCTCTCATAATCCTGAGCATGAGCACAGGCCAGGTTGGCAATGTAGCGCTCATTGTGTCTCCTTCCGAGGCTCCGTGGGCACATGCCGATGCCCGGCAAGAGACTTCCGTATGGAACACGGTGCTCCCTGCATGTCTCTGCAGGCAATTGATCCAAAAAGTGAACCTCGGGCATCCGGCACGCCTAGCGACGACGGATGGCACCTGCCGGGCAGGCCCAAACACGACTGAGAGGGCGGAAGGGAAGCCTCTATTTGCCACTGTTGACGTAGCTCACATCCAGGCACGCCCTTTGAGGCATGGAGCCTGAAATGGCCCGTGGGGCGCCCACTGCTGAAGGACCTGGTGCGCGAGGACCGACGACCATAGCCGGTAGAGGCAGGAGAGCACAATGATGGGCAGGGACTTGTGGAGCAAATGTTCGGGGAGGCCACAGAAAGCTGCTTGAAGAAAGATGGCAGTAAGGTCCTCCAAGACGCCATAAGGGAGGAGGTTCAGGTCAGCAGGGGACCAACCGCAGACACCTGTGGCTTTTCGGTTGGCCATACGGCGGATGGCAGTCTTCCACAAGTCGGGCGCGAAGGAATGCAGGTGCAAGCTCGCAGGCTCTATGTCAAAGCCGGCAAGCAGCAAACCTTAGACCCTTTTAGGGTTAGGGTTTAGGGTTTAGGGTTTGGGGTTTAGGGTTCTGAAGCGCTGAGTCCTTTGAAAGAGAGCCCTGGCACACTGAAGCCCTAAGCCCTGTTCGAGCCTTGGGTAGCCGAAGTGGCCAAGGTACCCTCGGTCAGCCATTGAAGGCCCCTGGATGTTTTGAGGGGTTTTGCTCAGGGTGTTAGGGTTTAGGGTTCTGCGTTGAGAGGGGTTTTGGGTTTCAAGGTTTAGGCTTTAGGGTATCGAATGCGAGAAAGAGAGAGGGTTCAAGGTATCAGTATGAGGGTTTAGGCTTTCAGGGCTTTTGTAGGCAAGTGTTTGTCCTGGCGGAGTCGCAGCAGGCCAGTTGCAAAAGGGTTTAGCTTCGGGTTTTGGGTGTTTTTGCTTGGCGTCGCAGGCTTCAGCGCTCCGACCGAGAGGGTGTAGCAGGTTCGGGTTTAGGGGGGCTTTCAATCCAGCCGTAGGTGTTCGTGTTTGGCGATTGCGGACTTCAGGATGGAATCCGGAGCCCCTCGTGCTGAGGCCCCCGATACAAACCTTAAACCGTTTAGGGTTTAAGGTTTAGGGTCTGGGAGTCCAAGGAACCTCGAAGTGGAGCCCCGATACCGAGGGTCTAGCAGAGCTGGGCTCGGCTCGGAGATGATTCGAGGTGGCTGGGGGGCTGGGGGTTGTGGGTTGAGGCCGTGGCGTTTAGGGTTTATGGTTTAAGTCTTCGGGTGTTTATGGGCTTAGGGTTTAGGGTTTCGGGTTTAAGGCTTCGGGTCTTTACGGGCTTAGGGCCTCACCAACGCTGTCCTGCCCGCATGTTTGCTACAAGATGCTAGCTCTAAGCCCTAAACCCTAAACCCTAAACTGCTCAACCCCGGGCCTCCGAAGGCCGCAAGATTGACCAACCGATAACATGTCCCCACAAGCTCAGCTGAACCCCCGGAGCCCTCTGCTGCAGGTCAAAGAGGACGTAGGAAGACGGGGTCTACGGTACTACTATTTCAAACGGGGTTATATGGGCTTTTAACTATGGTTCTTCGACTTCACGTCTAGCCTATATTCTAAATGCTCAACCCTGAGCCCTAAACCACCCAAACCCTAAACCCTAAACCCCTTTAGCCCTAAACCCCCGTTTCTACCTCAGGCTGTGACTGCCCAGCCGATTATGGCCCTGTTCACGAGATGCGGACGGTGCCGAACTTCCACGCGGCCTCCGAGGTCAGCGTACCCTTCGCGCACGAATACGTCTAACTTGGGCAGCGGTGTGCTGTCCAGATTTTCCAGGGTAACCTCTGGCGCCGGATCTCAGAACTGAACCTAGAAATCCAAACCCTAAACCCTAAAACCCTAAAGCCCTAAACCTTCTCCCAGAAGGGCCTTAAGAGCCCCAAAGCCGTCAACCTTCAGCCTCGAACCCTGAGCCCTAAAACCCCGAAACCCCTAAACCCTAAACCCCCAAACCCCTAAACCCTAAACCCTAACCCCTAAACCCTCAACCCTTAAACCCCTCGAGTGTGTGAGTCGAAACCCCTAAACCCCTCAACCCCTAAACCCTAAACCCCCCTAAACCCCTAAACCCCTAAACCCCTGAGCCCTTAAACCCCTAAACCCTAAGCTCTTCTTTCCTCAAAGGCTGCCGGTTAGGAGGGCGGTGTTGGGTTGCCGATGGGGCCAGGATGCAGTCCTCAGGGTTTCCCGGCTTTAAGGGTTTAGGGGTTTAGGGGTTTTTAGGGGTTTAGGGGTTCAGGGTTTAGGGTTTAGGGTTAGGTTTTAGGGTTTAGGGTTTAGGGGTCTAGGGGTTTAGGGGCTTAGGGTTTAGGGTTATCAAGCTTCAAGCCCGCAGCAGGCCCGAGCCACTAAGCAAAAAGGGCCATATACTTTCTGGTACGATACAAGAGAGTCACTGCTTTGAAGACTCCGGCCGGAGTTGCACTTAGCTCTTCGCGAGCTTCCGAGCATAGAACCTGCAGACTGTACCAGGCGACTTCGTGCATCGTCAGAGTTCCTTGGTTTAGAGATTTTGGTCTTGGAGCTTCGGGGCAGGAGCAGGTTTGCCGTCCGGAGTTGGTCGATGGTTGGACCACGTGCTGACGTCCTGGCGGGTTGTGCTTAGAAGCTTACTTGCGCAGTTATCGAATCAATGCTGCTCCGCCTCTTCAGAGAAGTGGCGGTGCATGCCACGGCACGTGACAAACGCAGGTGCCTCGAGATGTTGCAAGCTAGTGATTACCGGTACGATAGTATACTCTAAAGCCTCAGGCCCTCCCACCCCTTAGCGCATGCTTAGGCCGACGAAGCCTTTGGGTTCTGTTCTCAGGTCAGGGACGGGGCTCTGAAGGTTTGGCTCTGAAGGTTGGGATTCGGAGGACTTTTGACGGAAACTCCGAAACTTGGGTTCCCGGATCGACACAAGGCTACGCGACTTGAGAGCGCTCCCGATGTAGCAAGGCCTAGAAGAAGGCCCTAAGCAGACTCTAGAAGGTTTCTACGCCGACACTTTTATCCAGAACCCAGAGCCTTGCCATTAAACCTAAACCGTACCTTTAAGGGACAGGTGGGCCCAGAACTGGGCCCTGTGACTGTCCGGACAGCATCTCCAAGGTACAAGAAGAATTGGACATCGTCGCGAGATCGGAAAAAAAGTGCTTCAGACATGGGCTCGTGAGAGGTCTCTCCTTTTTTTGGTGGGGTCTAGGGTTTAAGGACATCGGGTGTGAGAGGCCGGGGCTCTCAGATCATGGTATTGGGCTTTGAGACTTCTCCGATAGCAGAATGTTCGTATACTAATGCCTGAGGGTGCTGAAAGAGTTGAGCAATGTTAAACGTCCAACCTTCGGGGTAAGTGGCCTTTAGGGTCTTGCAGTCAGGCGCCAAGGTTTTTCGGATGTTGGGTTTGGTGGGATCCACGGCTCCGGCAGTGCAGGCCCATTGCCCACCGCTTTTGCTTCCGGACCAGAGTGTGACTTCAGGTATGTGTCGGCTGTCTGCGTTGAGAATGGCCAGCGGCCACAACACCTGCGTCCTGTGCCGGATCAGAACTCTACACCGTGACCTTGAACCCTCGCAGGAAAACCTGAAGAAAGCCTGTCGACAAGCAGAGCCCTGCAAAAGTCCAAACCTTGGGCCGAAAACCCAAAATCCTGTAAGACCTTAAACTGCCCCAAGCTGGGGTAGTATCATATGATGTGTCACACCGACCAGACTATGTGAGACCTCGCCTGGCTTGCCCGAGTTGTGGAACTTTAAGGGCCGAAGGCTCTCCCAAAAAATCGCCGCTTTAAAGGTTAAGTGGTGAGTGCTGGCGGCTTCAAAACGGCCTGTAGTTGGGGCTTTCGGATTTCAGGATCCCTAAACCCCTAAAACCCCAAACCTTGACCTTAAACCTGGTTCAAAAAGGGTCTGCAGCTCAGTTCAAGATGTCAGGTTTAGGTTTCGAATTCAAGGGGTCCCGGGTTCACAAAAGCATTCGGATGAAAGTTTGAGGGGTCAGAGCGTGGGGTGTCAGAATTGAAAGCAGTAGGGCCTCGGAGTTAGGAGAAATCGCAACCTTTGTCTCTTCACCCTAGTTGCCACACTTTCCAGCTTCCTGAGGCCTCCGACCCTAAACCCTAGTCGGGCAACTGGCCACACAAAGAGCTTGCCGCGTACAGAAGTGTGGAACACAGAGGCGACTCTTTCGCTGTGTTGTGCTCTGCAGTGACAGTGTGTTTTAATCAACCGTCTTGCAATGGAAGCCCACATGAAGGGTTTGCTGGAATGTCTTGTTTCATGCCTTCCTAGTGACTGGTTCAGCAAGGCAGGAGGCAAAAATCCTTAAAGCCTAGACACACGCTAAGATGCAGCCTGGCTGGGACAAGACAGCACGTCCACTTCTTGGGAGAGAGGGTTTACTGGTACCTATCTATATATATATATGTATATATATATACGATATAGAGCTACTAGTAGACCTTACCTTTAAGTTATCATTAAAATTTACCCCACAAGCCTCAGAGCCTTGGCTTCCTGACGCGAGCCTGCGGGGTCATGCCGGCATGTGCTTCTTCCTCTCTCCGCGACTAGAGAAGCCCAATTCCTAAACCTGGACACTTTGAACCCTGAACATGCAGCTGCCTGTGGATGCTGCTGGTCGAAGTGTAGTATTAGGACCCAGTAGTATCTAAGCTGATGGTTGCTTGCGGAGTGCATTCGGCTTCATATATCCCGGTCATATTTCGGACTCGCAGTGCCTGGTGGTGCTGGTGAAATCTGCCAGAAGTAGTGGGATACAGGGAGAGGCTTCTGAGACGTGGCCCATGGCAGAGTGTTACCGATCCGCCTGTGTGCCTCAGCCACTGCGGAGGAGTTAACAGGCGAGAAGTATCAAGCAAAAGTGTGTGTGTATACATATATATATACACACATGCACAGATGAAGGATGTTATCAGTATCGGAATCAACCACGAACAAAGCAGCATATCACATGGCAAAAGCGACTGCACAGCACCTTTTTGAAGTGCGACACGACATGCCACAGTACAGTGTAAGGCCACACCATGTAATGCAAACGCAGCTTCGTAGAGCATAGCAGCTTAGCCGTACAACGCGATGGCATACACCATGGTGCAGCCTGAGACAGTCACAGAAAGATGCAGTCATACATGTCACAAGGTGCCGCAAGTCTTCTGCTAGTCAAGTGTATGCACCGACATCGAGCAGCGTTGTCCTGCACGACCTCGGACATGGACATATAATCGAAGACAGCCTGCATTTACAAGAGAACGCACGGAGTGAGCGCACAAACCCGCTGTGTGCTTCAGCTCCTTTGGGCTCAATAGGAAACAGCCAGAAGCCGAAGCCGAGAATGGCGTACTTGCCCTTGAGTCAATGGCTGCTTATCCTGGCTGTGCTCGACGGACCCCTCGGGTGTTTCGGAGACGATGAGCAGACGGCTACGCGCGTCGCATCCTTTATGGTGATTGGGGATTGGGGCTATGACGGCGTGGCGCATGGAAATGTGGGTCGGCACTGCCAGGGCGTGATCGCCAGCCGGATGCACCAGGAGTTCACCGAACTGGGGGACGTGAAGTTTGTCATCAATGTTGGCGACTCGTTCTATCCGGGTGGTGTCACAAGCAAGGACGACTCGGCGTGGCACAGCAAGTGGCGCAACGTCTACTCCTCAAGCGTGCGCAGCGTGCCATGGTACAGCGTCTATGGCAACCATGACACTTGGTAGCAATCGATGCTGTTCACTTCGCTTGTGGTCGTGTATGGTTACCTATTCCTGTAAACCCTAAACTTCCTAAACCACAAACAAAAATCCGTGGTCCCATGAAGAGCCACCCAGGACATGCTGTACGACCCAGGCGCCTGCAGCAGTGATGAGGAGAAGGCAGATGTTGGCCAATTAACAATATCAGCTATAGTACTCCTCTACTACTACTACTCCTCCTCCTCCTCCTGCTGCTGCTGCTGCTGCTGCTGCTGCTGCTACTGCTACTGCTACTGCTACTGCTGCTACTGCTGCTACTGCTGCTGCTAGTGCTAGTGCTAGTGCT
>CAJNJA010010238.1:0-14313 GCA_905231915.1 Symbiodinium necroappetens
CGCGCGCATGCGAATGTGGTGTGCGTGCGTGCGCGCGCACAGGGTGTGCGTAAGTGTGTAGTGGCAGTGTGCGCACGCGCGCGGGGTGTGCGCGCACGGTTCGCGCGCGCTTGGCAAATGCCGTTGAGCAAATACAGCCGGCATGGCGGGTGTGGCAATTGCTTATTAAAATCTGCAACCTGCCAGCAAAACATGCTTGAATGGGGACCCAGTCTACGGTCGCACCGGGGGGCGCAGCGGCGGCAACCAAAACGGCAATGGGGACCCAGTGTACGGTTGCACCTTGTTCTTGTTGTTGTTGTTGTTGCTGTTGCTGTTGTTGTTGTTGTTGCTGTTGCTGTTGCTGTTGCTGTTGCTGTTGTTGTTGTTGTGGTTGTCGTTGTCGTTGTCGTTGTTGTTGTTGTTGTTGTCGTCGTCGTCGTGGTGGTGGCGGCGGCGTGATGTTGCTGCTGCTGGTGCCGCCGCCACCCAAAATAGGGGATTGAGCCCAAATCGCACCATGGCGACAGTAGCAGCTAGAGTATTGTTGCTATATCTATCTGTCTATCCATCCATCTATCTTTGTATCTATCTATCTATATCTCTCTCTCTCTGACCCTCCCTATACTGGCCCTATTCTAAACCTATATGTATATGCTACTCCCCTCACCGCCTGGGGGTTTGCAGAAGAGGATGCCTGAAAGAGGGCAGGCGCAGGTAACGTTGGTGTTTACTCCTCAGTTGTCCTTGGAAAAAGCTACCCCCTTCATGTGCCTAGGAGTCGAAGGAGGAGTAAGCCAGAGTCATAATTCAAACTCGTGAGCGATGTGGGGCTTCTGTACACGAGCGGTATAGCTAATTTACCGCGTGACACAGCGAAATTGGTGGCTTTGGCATATTCTGGCGTAGTTTCCAGTATGTCTTTGGGAGAGAGGGTTACACTACTCATGTCACACACATTGCCCATGAAATCCATACACGCAGAAGTTAAATTGTAGACATATAAACGGACTGGATAAACAAGAACAAGATCTACTTGTGCTTGAAAGAATTCGAAGAAGCTATCATAGATTCCTTTGCCACTCATAGGAGATTGAAACGTGCTTGGTGTCATGTGAGGTCTGCCGTAGGCAGTAGGAGCTTGAGCATGTAATCGTGACTCTTCTCCTGCTCGCCGCTCTTTCTGCAGATCTTTCTCTCGAGGTTTAGCAGCAGGAGTTGCCTCTCGGGGGTCCCGGTGGTGGCCGGGGTCGGGCCATGGGCCGGAGGGGGGATGATGCAGGACCCCCCCCGATTCCTCTGCTCTACCAGGGGTCTCGACTTGGTGATCGCGAGTTTGGTGATGCTTTTTCTTCACTGCGTGAGTACATCGTGCTTGAGGCCCTGGATGATGAGAGTCAGCCCTTAGGCTATGCTGTTGGTAAGGTTACAAACACATATCCTTTTGATGCCAATGGCGGGTACATCGAGATTGATTACCTGGGGGCTGAAAACGAGTTCTACCGATGGTACATTGAGAACGTGGACAAGCCAGGCGGGCTGCCCAGTGATTTTGCACACCACCTTTGCAGAAAGGCCGTTTCAACCTGCATTCGAAAGGAAGGCAGAAGAATGATACATGTGCAAAAATGGGGGCCCATTGATCGCGAGGGGGCTGACAGGCTGCTGCGAGCCTGGGGATACCCAGGGCTTGGTGATGCTAGCAAGCCCTCAGGCCGTAAGAAGCGCCCAGCGAATGAGAGTCATCCCAGCACCTCGGGGAAGAGCAAAGCTAAGCAGCCGGAGCCCCCACCTTCTTTGGATGACTTCGAGGTTTCATCGGAGGAGCCGTTGCTGGATGATGTGCCCACGCCTGCGCCAAGGACCCATCGTGAGCGACAGAGGTCGGGCCGAGATGCAGCCGAGCAAGCAGCTCGGGCCGGGAATGTTCTGGATGGGCTTCTGTCTGAGGGCGGTCGGGCAAAGCGTCCGGAGCCCGGGGCAGGTGTGGGCAGCTTTGAGGAGGAATCACCTTTGGAGGCAAGGCTGGGTGTTCTTCGGCACAAGCTTAAGGAGAGAGCAGCTTCCCGAAAGGGGTCGGCAGCAGCAGCATTGGCAGACAAGGCCCAGGCAGCTGCAGCATTGCCCCGCAAGAAGAAGAGGAAATCCGAGGCTGTTGATGTGGCAAAGGGGCTGAGCAAGGTGCTTAAGGAGAAGGCTCGGGGATCACGTGATGCAGCGGAGGATGACAGTGACAGCGAGGACCTTGGTGATGACGACGCGGATTTTGATGAGGGAGGTGGTGGCCTCTCGACAAAGCGGCGTCAGCTTAAGAAGCTTGCCGCTGACAGGCCCGGGTTTCTCCTTAGCAAGGGCGTCGCCAACATGAAGGAGCAGGTCGGTGCCCTTTACGGCGAGGACGGCGGCTCCGAGGACCCATTGTCGCCGGTGGTGAACAGGTACCTGCTCTCGGTGATCCACCCCAATTATCCTCCCAAGGGCCAGTCTGAGGAGATGGTGCGCGAGATGAGGACCCTTGCTATGAGCCTCGATCTTCTTTTGAAGGGTCGCATTGATGCTGCAGGGGATCTCATGATGCAACGGTTCAAGTCTTGCTGTATGCACTTGAGAGACGGTCGGGGACACTTTGGGCACTTCCTGGAGCTGCTTCCTGATGATCTTTTGGGAGGTGGAGCCACCATGGGCGAGATCCATGGCGGTACGCACAGCCAAGGCCGAGGCCCTCTTGACAAAGGTGGCCGTCCCCTAGGGACTCCGGGGGGGCAAGGAGACCGGCTCGTCTCCTGCCCCGCCCGATGCTACAGTGAGAGCCGCGACGCCACCGAGGAGGCCGAAGTCCCCAAGCAAGAGCCCCAATCGCCGCCCAGCAATTCGAGCGCCTTTGTCACGAAAGAGATCGGAGAGTGCCGGCGATGGCCGGCGGGTGACCTTCGACGAGCCTGTGAAGGAGAGCCCGAAAGATCCGGGGCCGATTGCTTTGGCCAGGCAGAGGACCCCACGGCTGGAGGGCGAGAGCAGGACACAGTGGAAGAATCGGATTTTCGATCGGCTGAGGCGAGAGACTTCGGCCGAGTAGCCCTTGAAGAGCTTTTTGAAACGATGTTGGTGGGGCCGGGGGTGCCGGTGGATAAAGTTGCTCAGATGATCGTTGCAACTGTGGGCGCTCACAATAGGTTGCAACTTGGGTTTTCATTGCTTCAGCTGCTTGTGGCATCCGTTGGCCAGCACCACTCGTGGAGAGATGTTTCAAGTATCATCAGACATTGCACGCCAGATTGCAAAGGGCCACCTGAAGGTAGGAAGTTTGGTCGACAGCGTGACTTGCTGCCTTTGCCGTTGCCTGCCTTTGGTGCTACCCTTAAATTGGCCCGGTTGCTAAAATGCCCCGCCTCAGGATTGGTGCTTTGGAGACCATCGATCAACAAACAGGTGGGCCGTCAGCAGCTGAAGAAGCTTTGCAATGCAGCATGTTTTCAAACTTGGCGTTTGTTGGGAGTTATGGTTTTGAATGGGGAAGCCACGGGCTGGGAGCGGCTCGCGCCAGCGAGTGATCAGTTGCCCCAAAAGAGCCAGGGGGTAGCCCTGGAGTTTATTGGGAGGCAGTGCGAGTGGTGGTCTCGCCATGCCCTGGAGGAGCGACCCCCAGGGAACTTTGATGAGTTGGCCCGTGCTCGCAATGTTGATTAATTACAGTGGTGAAGAAGTTTTGAAAGCATTACCATTGCGCTTGGAGGAGCTTGCCCCGGGGCTTCCCGATGATGGTGTGGCCGGATCCTTGGACGTGATGGAGGTTGCAAGTGAGGACGTGAAGCGTTGGGTTGCAAATCCGAGTTTAGCTTTGCTTGATCCCGAGATGTGGCCTGACCCACTTCCCACAGCTTCAAAGGCTTCGATGCGAGTGTCGAGGGATGAGTGGATCCGTATTGTTAGAGTGCTTTATGCAAAGGGCATCGTGGAAGGCATAAGCTTGGAGGAGGTACATCATGTGCGGGGGTCCCCCGCCTTAAATGGTGTATTTGCGGTGGAGAAGAGTGGCACACCATCCCCGGGCGAATGCCGGATCACACGGCTAATCATGAACCTTGTCCCGTCCAACTCTTTGCAACGTCTCATGACTTCGGACCTCCCCACGTTGGCTGGGTCATCTCAGTGGTCGGGGATTCAATTACGCCCGGATGAGGTTTTGCTTTGGAGCGGTGATGATCAAAAGGGTGCATTCTATGCTTGGCGGCTACCCGAGGCTTGGCGAGGATTGATGACGTTCAAGATGCCGGTGCCGGGGGACGTTGTTGGGCGACCCGATGTTGAATCAATGTATGTTGCAGCTGCTGTTATTCCTATGGGTTGGTTGAATGCCGTGAGCTTGTTCCAGCATCTTCATCGGCGTGTGGGGTTGACTCCCCTGCCTACAGGTGCTGGGTTGGATCCCCAACAAGAGTGGCGACGCGACAGGCCCATGCCACGGGGTGCCATGGAGCATGGCGGTACATGGTATCAGTATTATCTCGATGATTTTGATTGTCCCGAAAAGGTTCCCAAGCATACCTGGCGCACACTGGTTGGCACACTTTCCCCGACACATGCAAGACAAAGAGCTGCCTATGATCGAGTAGGTGTGGGAATCTCACAAAAGAAAGCGCATGTACGTGAACCTTGTGTGACAAGGATGGGTGCCGAGATTGATGGCATTGAGGGCAGGTTATCTGCTCCCACACCAAAGATGCTTGAGGTGGGTTGGTTAACCGTGTGGCTGCTGGCAAGACCAGTGATTTCACCACGTATGTTGATGGTGTTGCTTGGTAGGTTCACTCGCTGCTTTGAATTCCGGCGGCCTCTCATGGGATTGTTGAATGCAGTGTGGCCAAAGTCAATGTGGTGTCGGCCACGAAAGCTCACTTCGGGAAAAATGGAGGAATTGGTGAAAGCGGCTGTTATGCTCCCCTTTGCTAGCACCTCGCTTCGCACTCCAGTGTCGGGTCTTGTTACGTGTTCTGATGCGTCAACTTTGGGGGGCGGTATGTGCGCCTCATCTGGATTGACCCAGTGGGGAAAGCAGTGTTTGGATGGTTTGGACAATCACAGTCTGGATGGAGAATTCTTCAAACCACAGGGGAGCATGAAAGGAGGTGGTACATTGGGGCCGCGCATGTTGGTGGTTTCTCTATTCGATGGGGTTGGTTCTATCATGTGTGCTGCCACCCGCTTGTCCTTCACGGTCAGGGGTTACGCATCATCTGAAATCGATAAGGATTGCATGCGCCTCACCCGTACGCGATGGCCGGGGATCATTGAGTTGGGAGATGTGAAAAGGATCACGGCCAAGGCCGTGGATCAGCTCGCGAGCTCCATTGGGTACCGTCTTGACCTCGTTTTGCTGTCAGCAGGTTGCCCTTGCTCGGGTTATGGAGAGGCCCATTCGTGGCTTCAAGAGATTGTGCGTGTGCATAACCTGCTGAAACAATCTTTCAGAGTATCTGTTGAATTGCTGGTGGAAGCTATGTTCCCGCTTAGCCAAGACAACTTGTTCAACTTCAATGATGTCTTACAGCTCAAGCCCTTTCTTGTTGATGCCAAGTACTTAAGCTGGATGCATAGGCCCAGGCTTTTCTGGGTGACGTGGGCAGTGACGGCTGTGGAAGGTGAGACCCTGTGTGACGCAGGGGGTTACACTCAATGGGATCTGAGAATCACTCGTGAGTCAAAGCAGTCATGGGTGGATAGTGGCGGTCAATGGCTATCTCGGGATGGCATTTTGCTCCCCGACTGTACTGCCCCTACGCCCAGACGTACTGTGCCTCGAACAGCTACAGGTCTTGATGATGCATCAGATCAAGCCCAGGCGCGTTGGGCCGAGGACTCATACAAACTCCCTGTGTTACATTATGAAGCTGAACACATGATTACCAACGATGATGGGTCATTGAGGATCCTTAGCCTTGCTGAATGGGAGAAGCTGCTAGGGTTTGATGACAACTACATTGTTGAAGGTCTTCATTCGAAGTACAAGGGTACTGATCGTGAAATCAGAGGCGGTCAACTCTTGGGAAGTGCCTTTCATGTGTTTGCAGTTATGGTGTTACTTGATGAGCTCTTCTACTCATATGCCGGAGCCCGAAACCGGTGCAAGACGGACTTCTTCACACGAGGCGTTGCCCCAACATCGTGGACCCTACGACCAACTTTTGTTAAGAAAGCTGGGTCTTCTGATGAGGTAAGTCGTTTGGTGTCTCATTTCTTGAGAGTTGCCGAAAGAGGAGGGACGGATGTTCGTCTGGACGTCGGTGTGCCCTTTCGGGCAAAGGCTTGGCCTCGTAGCGGTGTTCAAAGTCAGCTTTTTGAGTGGGCTATTGTTCATGGTTACTCGTGGTCTCATGAAGCGCACATCAACGCGTTGGAACTTCAGGCCGTGCTGAACTCTGTTAAATGGCGACTTAGGCAAGCCAGCAACTGTTGTCATCGAGCTCTGGTTTTGATTGATTCTCAAGTAGTCTGTGCAATCATCGCAAAAGGGAGAACGAGCAGTGGCAAGCTGCGCAGGTCACTACAATCCCTGAACGCCTTTTGTCTTGCAGCTGGACTTTTTCTTGCAGTTGCTTTTGTAGACACAGGTAATAATCCTGCTGACATTCCAAGCCGATGGTGCGAGCAACGCAGCCGAAATCCCGGCCGAAGTTGACCCTGAAGGAGCAACAGGTAACCGCGGCGATGAGCCGTAGGTACTCCACCGCCGTGCTGGCTTTTCTCAGCTTCCTTTACGACTCCGGCATTGTAATTTCCCGACTTTCTCAGTTTGACGATGCAGCGTGCGCCTGGCTCGAGTTTTTGTACGCAGATGGTCAGCGCAAAGGCCTTGCAAGTGATGGCCTTGCGGGGATACAACATTTCTTGCCCCGGTGCATTGGCCGGTTGCGACAAAGCTGGAAATTGCTTAAAGTCTGGCAAAAAGTCGAACCTCCGATGCGTGTTTTGCCTTTGAGTCCCTTGGTCTTGTTGGGAATGGCAGGCTTAGCAGCCAGACTTCGACTGCGAGACGTTGCCGCTGGCCTTTTGATATGCTTCGATGGTATGCTCCGCAGTGGTGAGCTCTACAATCTTACAGTTGGTGATATAACTTTTTATCGTCGACATGCAGTGCTCCGTCTGGGTTTAACCAAAAGCGGAAAGCGTACTGGCAGAGAGGAGATGGTTGTCATCAACAGTGTTATCGCTGTTGCGTGGCTGCGAGTTGCATGCCAGGGGAGGTCCCTGCAGGAGCCCCTTCTGCGTCGCGGGGCTGATCACTTCCGTAAGTGCTTCAAGCTTTTTCTGCAAGCCTTCTCTCTTGACAATCTTCTGCTTAACGTTTATTCCCTTCGGCGCGGTGGTGCCACGTGGGATTTTCTGTCTCATCAAAGCATGGAGCGAACGCTGCTGCGAGGCAGATGGGCTTCCACGTCATCTGCCAGAGTGTATTTACAAGACGCTACTGCACTCGTTGCTCATTTGAGATTAGATGACTCCCAAGTTCGTCTGGCAACTTCTGCTGCAGAAATTCTTCGATCGGCAAAAGCCAGGCTGGAAACGTGAAAGAGGTGTCGTGAAGCTCTGCTTTTTGCAGGCTGCGGGTCATGACTTTGATCCTTTCGCTTGTGCTGGCAAGCTCTTTCTTTAGTCACGACATCTGTTCCCTCTTTAATCTTTAGAGGTTTCACAATAGATGGGTGCTCCATCTTCAAACCAGTCCTGGCGTGCACTGGGAAAAAGAGTGTCTCGCCATTACATGGTGTCATGTGAGGTCTGCCGTAGGCAGTAGGAGCTTGAGCATGTAATCGTGACTCTTCTCCTGCTCGCCGCTCTTTCTGCAGATCTTTCTCTCCCACCCTCCCACCCTGTGGATTCAGTTCCGATAGCGGTTGAGGTGTGGCAGAAACAGGTGTCGTGAAGCTCTGCTTTTTGCAGGCTGCGGGTCATGACTTTGATCCTTTCGCTTGTGCTGGCAAGCTCTTTCTTTAGTCACGACATCTGTTCCCTCTTTAATCTTTAGAGGTTTCACAATAGATGGGTGCTCCATCTTCAAACCAGTCCTGGCGTGCACTGGGAAAAAGAGTGTCTCGCCATTACATGATATTGCAAGCTGAACTGGCAGGTCCTTACGACTTGGTCGTATTGGCTTGCACAAGAGCATGTGTTCGAATTACCATGATGCCACATCTGATGGAGTAGTACGAGGAGCTATAATTGAACCGAACATTCGACTTTCGCGCAATTTGCAGATCGGTGCACAGTCAGCAATCAAAGGAGAGTCAGGCCAAAATCATCGTCATTTACAAACCATAAGGACTGGCTTTATGAAACTTCGGCGTAATTTCACAGCGAAAACTGGCCAGTTCTGATGCAATCATGTTTGTATTTACGTGCCAAAACAGTACCCTCTCCACCATAGCGATAACAAAGTTCATGCATATGCGACATGGATTCTTAGCATTGTGTTTGCATCCACCTTGTAGTAGACTCGGGCAATGCCAGCTACAGCGACAGGAGTAGTAACAACAACAGCAACGACGATAACCGTCATCGCCATTAGCATCATCATCTTGCCACCGAAATCGACTCAGGTTCTTTTCAGTTGCAGCCAGAACCGAAAGACAAGAAGGCCACAGATACATTCCACAGAACATCAACAAGGGAGCAAGGGCCCTGATTGTGTCTTCGGGCTCTGTGGTTAAATCTACACTAGCATCGCAGGGATGGTTGTTTTCATGGTGACAATACGATGGGTTATAGTACCCCGTCAAAATCCATATCACAGGTAAGTTTTTCCTGGAATTTATGGAAACCTTGATTTGGTGCCCAGCTGGTGTTCAATGATGGCTTATGTCACTATGTCTAGTAAAGTCTAGTACTAACTTAAACAGACATCCGACACTGTTGTCTGAGTTAGTTTGCGGCTAGCAGGCTTGCACATGTTAATTCCTTCATGTTCAGTTGGCATCTACCTAATATATTTCACTCGTATACGCTTTGGACTTTCATTGCCATTAAAATGTTGCATAACACTACTTAATATTTCAAACTCAGAGCTACATAAATTGTACGGCAACGTATGTGTAGTACACATTTAGTTAGAGTTCAGGCATATGTAACTGATCTTGAAACTATTGTTGTGTATTTGTTAGTTAGATTAACTTACGCTTTAATTAAAGTTTCCCTGGTAGTTAACCCAACATGCAATGCACCTTTTATGCATAATTCCATAATGCTGCCGCAGGACAAAAGTTCCCCACACGGCCTCTATCTCAACATATGAGACACTGCAACCTGGTTTCACCTTAGACACCTCACACAAGATCCCAAAGGCTCTTTGCCGGGAACTATATTGTGATGTCACTCTGTCTCGGGAAATTATATACTTCGCCACGCTGGCCGCGTATCATGGACCTGCGGACATTGTATATTGAGAATATTTTCCGCATGCCGAAACTTTTCTCCCGGTGATGTATTGAAAGAAGTCTATACACATGTCACATGTGATATGATGTCGGCGCATGTTCGCATCGATGACTATGCCGTTCTTGCTTTTGAATGTTTCAGTGATGAGCAACTGTTCAAGTATTGCGTCTTGTGTGACTATTCAACTAGGTATTATTACTGTATTGAACAAATATTTAAGTTTTCATCAGTATAGTTTTAATCGGTCAGATGCCTTGCTACCTACATATCCTCGTGCAAGAATACGATATGGGTGTTGAACACTTACAGCATTAGGTCTATGCCAGGTACCAAGTAAGTAAGTGTGATTACGTGCTATCCAAACATCAGCTGAGCACGACGTATCTACACTTTACACTACATGAATGCTGATTACAAACCAGGCAAGGGTCAAGTAAAGCGTAACTAGACAACGCTGACATGAAAAGTTTTGTTGACTATTGAAATGTTCATGAGTCGTTGAATATGATGTGTTTGATTGGGAAACCTCTTCAAGTATGAGTTCGAAACTACTGACTTGCATATGAACATTGCAGAAGTGAACAGTGTTTCACTTTGCAGATAGTAGCAATCACCACCAATTGGGTGAGAGTTGCATAAGTTGCGAACATAGACAGTGCAAGCCACACCCTGCATCGTGTAGAAGCTCTATCTCAAGCCGTTTATGTCGACATCTTGGGAAAAAACAAAAGTAAGCTCCCTCGTGATTTTGCATTAGATCAAAAAACCGTGCAACCCCCCCGTACACAAGCTCCGGGGAAGCATGTGCAACCACAGAAAGGACAATTCTTGCAAACGGCAAAAATCCAATATCTTCGCGGAGACGCCAGAGCCAATTTTGAATTTGGGTTCTTTTTTGGAGCTTTGGGTTTTGGAACTTTGGATATTTAGAATTTTTGATTTTTGGAGTTTTGGATTTTTGGGATTTTGGCTTTTTTGGAAGGTTGGATTTCCATGAGAATCAACACATTCACAAATCCAAGAATCCCAAATTCCAAATTCATAACTTGGCTCTGGCGTCTGGACAAAAGTATTTGATTTTTGGATTTTTGGATTTTGCAGCAATGGTGCTCGCTAAAAGGGCAGTGCTAGTTTTGTATGAACATTGCTTTGCTCTGTCGGTTGGACACATTCGAAACGAAAGCTACATGGTGGGCAGGGTAGGGGCTACCACATAGACCAGGCATGGGAAAGATTCCTTTTCATAGTTACACACAAAACCTAGGCATCGGGGGTTGACAGAGAAATAACAGAGAAACGTACATGATGGTACTGTGCATTGTTTGTTTTTTCCAACAGTTTTTCCCTTGCAGCCGGACGAGGTGACACATGACAAAGTGGTCCGATCACATGCAGAGGACGCTGAGGAGACACCGTCACGACACTGCTTGCTTGCAAAACAATGCACTATCGCTTTGCTATGGCTAGCTTAGTTCATGTGGCTGCTGTTCTTTTCTCGAAGATCGCCAGATTTTCTCGCAGTCGGTAGCCAGCCGCGCTTCCGCCAAAGAGGCCGGCGACCTGTGCTAAGCCGCAGCTTAGCGCTTGCCAGGAGCAAAAAGACTATCCGGGGGTGCAGTTTAACGGCGCCATGTGGCAAGTGGCCAGCGGAGACTGCCCTTCGGCCCGGCTGATATTCAGGCTTCACTGAAAGGGGAGTTCTTTCCTTCCCCGGAACTCTTAGCAAGCATCCATCATCATGCCCAATTGCTAGAGCTCGGTATACGTGTCCTTTGAAATTCCTTGTGTTGGTGGCTTGGACTTCTGATTTGAAACCTCAAAACGGCGACATCGAACCCTTGTCCCTTGTTTTCTCTTCTCGTGCTGTCTTGGAACAGTATCAGCACCAGGTCGTGCCCAACACGGGGTGTGCTGAGTCGCTGAGTCTCTGCTTGGCTTAAACCAATGTCCGAGCTGTTCAGCCGTGAAATTCAATGGGATCCTTGGATTGTCCCTAGCTAGAAGCACCTCCTTACTCCGACCATCCTTTCAACAAGCGGTGGGCGTGAGGCTGCTAGCGGAGGGCTCTCCGGTGTTTTTATCCCACAAGCAGGTCTGTCGGCTGTAGAGTTGCAGCTCTTTGAGACAGCAAGACCACCGGACCCCTTGACAGTGACTTTCCCTGTTCAAGCATAAGACCGACCCTCCCACGAGGCACCATCGATGAAGAAGGCTGCATCCAGAGCCCTGGCTTTCCCGAAGGCGCAAGTCGGGCGCTTTGGGCCTGATGGTTTAGGACGCAGAAAGGCAGAAGTTCAAGGGTTCCAAGACGGGAGAGACAAGCCAGTTGAAGTTTCGATGAGAGCTTATCATCTTGTCTTGCTGTTCAATGGGGTGCACAGGCCTGCAGTTTGGGCTTTTGAGAAATCCCGTGTAGACGGCAAATAGCAAACCGAGGCAACTGTCCTGTTGAATTGCTTCCAGTTTTGGGTTGGCTTCGAATAGAAACTACGGGTTGGGAAGAGGAAGCGTCGCACGGCTGAATGAGTGCTTCAAGTTTCACTGCGGTACGGCTTTAGCCTTGTCAGCTGACCAGGCTATGGCAACTCGGAAGCCTGCGAGATCGCGGTGGATGTCCCCGCAGCAGTTCCAATCCGAAGCCTTGCAGCGAAGAAGCGCAGTTTTTCCAGGGTTCTGGATTTGAGCTTCATTGTAAAGGGCTGTCCCCCTATTCCGGGCTCGCAGAAATTCCGATCCTGCTATGTCAGGGTTCGCCTTCAGGTGTCCAAGGCTTCAGGGACAGATGCCTCCAGAGGGTTAGAAGTGTTTGGACTGGGCAGCCCTTGTCGGCATTTCCATATTCTCTCAGCTTCGAGGATTGAGAATACAATCCGTTCAGTTCTTCCGGCACGCACAACCGCAGAACTCCCTTGCAGTTTACTAGGCTTCAGGGTTTTCTGGCGGAATATGAAAATGCACGCCTTCCCCCAGTTGAGGTACGTCTGCACAGGCATGTAGACCCGAAACGCACGTAGTCTCAGGAGTCATGAACTTCTCGACGGAGCAGGGCTTTGATCGGCTGGTCATTGACTGCGAAGCTTTCTCAGGCCCAATGATGGCCGGGGACCTATTCGTGTTAAGCACTTCCGCCGGTAATTTGAGCCTCAGCGTGTAACCACAAGGCCACGAAGGCACCAAACATGAAGCTTGAAGCTCGAAACTCTTGGGAGCAGATACCCTACCCCGTTCATTCACAATCGGAACTCCTGGTAGATCTCTCAGTCTTGCTGCATTTTGGGTTGAGGAATGGGGTTGTTCTTGTTTTGGCTGCTGGTCCACTGCTACTTCAGCTGCAAAGTGAGTGAGTCCAGGCGGATCTTCTTGTGCCACGCACGTTGTCTTGTAGAGCAGACAGCCTTGGGTCCGAAGGTACGACTCATAAAACCAGCAGAAGGCAAAATAGGAACCTCCGCAGCAGCTCATTGTAGTCGGGCACGTTAGGAGCTGTCTATACATCTACGCATAAACGATATGGATGGTGTTTGTCTGTGTGTGTATGATAAGTATGGTCATGCCTGTGTGGAGAGGCAACAAACCCCGTGCATATGTTCAGTTTGCGCGCAACCTGAAACTGAGAGGCACATCTGGCCCCGATGGCGTCATCCCGACGTCGGTCGCTGGGACAATTGATCTGGGGCTGTGGGGATTGAGGTTTGGTTTTCGGGTTTGGAGGCCAGCTGTGGGATCAGGTTTCTGATAGTAGCGGGCTTTCGGTATTGCGCTTTGCATTGAACGTATGGGTTCAGCTGCAAGGGTCACCATTCGGAGACATGGAAACACGGGGCAAGTGCTTTCACAACGCCGATACTATTGATAGCCATGCTACTACCCGGAAGAAATCAAGAAAGCGAAAGTCAATCATAAATCATAAAGGTTGGTTTCTCGACTTTACATGATAGTGGCACTCGGTACTGGCGCGAACCGTAGCCGCAGCAGCTCCCAAGCCCGGACCAGACAAGACAGGCCCTGTCCTGGTCCACCGACGAGAGTGTTACGGAGGGCGGTTGGCGCCTCTGCCCTGGCGCGCCCAACGCAGCGGCCAACAGTCCCTAAAACGGGGAACTTTGGCGGTCTCCCGGCTCCACATCTCATTCTAGCCCAAAGCCATCCAAAGCCAAGACCACAGTGCGGGATGCCAAGGTTCAAGCCGAACCATAACGATGTGGGCCGCTGCTTTGGCTACAGTTCGCATCTCTCTAAACTGGAGCCTCGGAGCCTTTCAGGCTTCAGGGACAGTCGCCACACGGACAGGGATTGTCTGCATGGTTTTCGAGACGCTGGGACATCAGGGCTCAAGACAACGTTTATTCGAACATTCTGGTTTCAAAACGGCGGGGATGTTTTCGGTGTTGTATTGAGGGTGCAGGGCAGCCCTTGAAGCCTAAGCCTGGCCTAAGTGGTTCTCAACGGAAGAATCATGAACCCGAAGGCCCTAAGAGGTGCTTGCTGGGCGCAGCCTCCGAAGCCACAGGCTCAAGCCCTTGAGCTGTATTTCCACATCTTTGGTTTAAGACTTCGGGGGCCCTCAGACCTCACAGCTGATGCCTTTAAGTCCAAACTTGAAGTTCCGAGTTGTGAGCCTTGTCTGGAAGATTGTGGGATTTGTTGACGAGTCAAGTCTCGCTTTTGGTGGTGCTCATGCAGTATCGATCACTTTCATGTAACGAACCTCGTCTTGACGACATCATGCGTACGCTCTACTCCCCAAATTCCAAGCTCAAAAGTAAGTTGCGGCCCAGGAGGGAGAAATCCGAAGTGGTCCCCACGTCGGACCAGCCGAAGAGTCGGCACACACCCAGGCAATTGCTGACTTGACGGCCGCACTTGCAGGATGATGATCCAGCAGAAGCAGTAGTAGTAGCAGTA
>CAJNJA010010239.1:0-14312 GCA_905231915.1 Symbiodinium necroappetens
TGCTGCCGTTTGTTCGTCGTCGTTTCGTTGCCTGTGTTGGTTTGCCAGGGGCACGTGACTGGCCTGGTGCAACGAAGCTCCAGTCAAGATGCTAGGATACGAGGTCTGATCAACCTCACGCACCTGCAAAGGAAAAGGTTAAAAACTGAACACTCTAAATAGATTCTGATGCTTCCTGAACAGCCTTCATTCACAATTCCGAAGTCTTCTTGAAGACATGCTGACCAGAGCTTGCTGTCCGAAGAGTGCACAATCTGAAGTCATCTTGAAGACATGCTGACCAGAGCTTACCGTCCGAAGAGTGCACAATTCACAGCGTGAAGAAAGATGATGACGAGACAACCAGCCTTGACTGGGTATGTGTGTGTGTGTGCGTGCGTGTGTGCGTGCGCGCGTGTGCGTGCGTACGTGCGTGCGTCTCTGTGTGGAGGTGAGTGAGGAAGCGGTCCTATGCTAGGGTCATTGCTGGTCCGAATCTCCCAAAAAGATACCTTGCCAGGGCACCACCGTGGCGATCGATGCCAGCCCGTGCCTGTACCAATGCCTCACTGCCCTCTGCTTGCAATTCTAGGGGCCAGGGGCGACAATGAATTGAGGTACAAGAGCCCTCGGACTTGTATGGCTTCAGCTACCGCAACACATACTGATTCACGCCTATTTAACCCTGAATCCTATATTCCCTAGTTAACCCTGTCCGTCGCAGAGCCCCCTTTCTGTTCTGAAAATTCGTATTTCCAGCCATTTGTTAAAAGTTAGAAAGGCGCCAGAAGCTTGGAGAACCTTCAGGGATTAAGGCACTAGGATAATTGGGGGGTGTATAGGTTTTAGGGCGCTGGGCTAAAGCGGCTTTAAACAGAGAGAGAGAGAGAGAGAGAGAGAGAGAGAGAGTTTCATGTATGATATTTGACATGGTTCGAAGAGCCCTGTGCCCTCGTCAGAAGCTTCTTTCCAAATGAACCCTTGAGCTTCAGGCGATGGGTGATACTCCTGCGGGTGCCATTCCGGGCAGCGCAGAAGACACCAGCCGCTCTGGTCAGGATCGACTCATTCGTTATTTGCTGTAAGTTCTCTCATTTGCTGTTCGCTGTGTGCGATAGCCATGCTGTCGCGGCGGAAGTCGTTGTCGCTGTCTGTGTTACTTCAGCGATGGCAGTGGCAGTTGCGGCTGTTGCTGCTGCGACTGCTGCTGGCGTTTTATCGGTAGGGCAGCGGTGGTGGTGGTCGTGCTTCAGCTGCTGCAGCTGTCCTTTATCCATATCGTGTATCTAGCCTAACTACTGAAATGCTGGCATTGGCGATGGCGACTAGGACAGACAGTGTCAGACAAAGTGTGAGATCTCCAAGAGCCAACCCTAAACAACCAGTTGTTACAGGTAGGAATTTGGGCTTATGTTGGCGGCTACTTCGGTCATGGGATGTCATGGGCTTCGGAAACCCACTGGTCCACAGCGAGGCTGTGCCAATACTCACCTGAATTTGCTTGTGCAAGCAGCCTCCAGTGCCAGCTATGGGGTTTCAAGGCGATCTCAACACCAACATGTCTTCGTAAACGCACCTACAGAAAACGATTGCTCATGCAAACGCGATGTCGACGCACAACCAGGTCACATTGCTGGTCTCCTACGGCGAACAGTAAGGCGCAAAGCTCCTTGGGTTCTGTTTCCGTGTCGGGATTCTTTCAGACCTGATGATGCGTCCCGCAAACCCCGTGCTGTCGTCCACCTACTGGTCAGCTGCATTGGGGCAAAGCTTCTGTGTAAAGGCGGCGGTGCGGTCACAGCGCCGGGGCTTCAGCAGGGGGTTAAACTTGGCAGAACTCTCACGGGAGGAGCTGTTTTTCACCGCACGGCCTAGTATGCTAGAATAGGGCATCCGGCGCTGCATTGATTTGGTGCTTGAGTCATGAGAAGCACGGCTTGGTCTAAGCCTTGTTTGTCATGGATCCGGAGGAGCGGCCGAGATCCTGCCAGCAATGGATGCACTTGCTTTTCGATGAGCGTCCACACTGTTTGCACCAAAGTGGGGGCGGGGGTTAATATGTCCGTGCATCAGTTCTTTGCCACAGATCAGCCGTGTGCAAGTTGTTTTGAGAACCTTGGGGCCAACTTGAGCGGGCTGGGAACATCGTGCTCAATAATTCCCTTCTCAGCAATGACTGATGCGGGGTTCTTGAGATTAAAAGCTTCCCCTTGAACGCCGTTGCATAACCGGGCATATCCGGTGTGCGAGGGACACATTCGCCCCTTTGCTGTTTGGCATCGTCTGCCCTACCCATCATGCTTGGGGCATATCGCCTTCACCAGCGAGACAGGCATGTCACACTGTTGGCCGAGTGTGGGGCGCGCTGCCTAAAGCATGGCAATCCTGCACGGTGAGAGATTGCAGAGACCCTTGAGGCCAATGTGCCTGTGCCCGGGACATGACAGCAAGACGATGGTCTAAGGTGCTTGCTGGGGGTCTCTCTTACTCAGCTTGTGCCGTAAGTCTTACGGCACAAGCTGAGTTGCTTGCAGCAATATCTCGGGGAGGCCACTGCAAGTCGCCATGCTTGTCGGGGTCTTGACTCTAGATACTTTTCCACCTGATATATAGCTATGTCGATGCTTGCTTGGGCACGTAGCAGGGTACCGGATTTGCTTCTTTGCCACACTGGCATGGTTAGGCAAGGCAGGGACAGGGACACATTCGCCCCTTTGCTGTCTGGCATCGTCTGCCCTACCCATCATGCTTGGGGCACATCGCCTTCGCCGGCGAGACAGGCATGTCACACTGTTGGCCGAGTGTGGGGCGCGCTGCCTAAAGTGTGGCAATCCTGTACGGTGAGAGATTGCAGAGACCCTTGAGGCCAACGTGCCTGTGCCCGGCACATGACAGCAAGACGATGGGCTAAGGTGCTTGCTGGGGGTCTTTCTTACAGCAAATGCTGAGCCGCTTGCAGCAATATCTCGGGGAGGCCACTGAAATTCGCCATGATTGTCGGGGTTTTGACTCTAGATGCTTTTACCTGATATATAGCTATGTCGATGCTTGCTTCGGCACGTAGCAGGGTACCGGATTTGCTTCTTTGCCACTCTGGCATGGTTAGGCAAGGCAGGGACAGGGAGACATTCGCCCGTTTGCTGTCTGGCATCGTCTGCCCTACCCATCATGCTTGGGGCACATCGCCTTCGCCAGTGAGACAGGCATGTCACACTGTTGGCCGAGTGTGGGGCGCGCTGCCTAAAGCATGGCAATCCTGCACGGTGAGAGATTGCAGAGACCCTTGAGGCCAACGTGCCTGTGCCCGGGACATGACAGCAAGACGATGGGCTAAGGTGCTTGCTGGGGGTCTCTCTTACGGCACAAGCTGAGCCGCTTGCAGCAATATCTCGGGGAGGCCACTGCAATTCGCCATGCTTGTCGGGGTCTTGACTCTAGATGCTTTTTCACCTGATATATAGCTATGTCGATGCTTGCTTAGGCACGTGGCAGGGTACCGGATTTGCTTCTTTGCCACACTGGCATGGTCAGGCAAGGCAGGGACAGGGACACTTTTCACCCTTTGCTGTCTGCCATCGTCTGCCCTACCCATCATGCTTGGGGCACATCGCCTTCGCCAGCGAGACAGGCATGTCACACTGACTGTTGGCCGAGTGTGGGGCGCGCTGCCTCAAGTGTGGCAATCCTGTACGGTGAGAGATTGCAGAGACCCTTGAGGCCAACGTGCCTGTGCCCGGCACATGACAGCAAGACGATGGGCTAAGGTGCTTGCTGGGGGTCTTTCTTACAGCAAATGCTGAGCCGCTTGCAGCAATATCTCGGAGAGGCCGCTGCAATTCGCCATGATTGTCGGGGTCTTGATGGATGCAGGAGTAGCATGCCCGTTGGCACCTGGCGATTTTAGATGCTTTTCCACCTGATATATAGCTATGTCGATGCTTGTTTCGGCACATAGCAAGCAGACCACACCCTTATCGGGGAGCATTTGCTGGTTTCTTCTATCTACGGAAGTGCAGTCGTTCAAGTGCGTGCAAGCCAGGGTCAAGTTGTACTCCAGCTGAGATTTGAGCAGGAGGCGTGAATGGCTCATAATGGCTCCAGGCTCTAGGTCCGAATTTCAGAAAATTTTCCAAATCGCTCCAGAGCTAGTGCTCTGCTGGGCTAGGGTCTTGAAGCAGGTCGAAGATGGCAGAGAAGAAGCTTTCTCCGTTGCACAAAAAGGTCCACAGGGGTTTAGGCGGTTTAGGGTTACAGGGCTGGATGTTGAATCCTTGTCATACCTTGTCGTCAGCTGAATGCCGTCCAGTTCTGCGGGACTGGCAGCACAGTGATCCCTCTTGGCGCAAGGAATGCCGTGTTATTGAAAAATGTTTTTTTCTGCATGGCCCTTTGCCAGCATGGAGCCTGCCCTGCTGGGTAGAAGCGACAACCTGCACGCAGCTTAGAATTGAATTTCGCACCCGCCAACGATCTGGCCGGTCTTCTGTGCTTTTGGGATTCTGTCAGGCAGGATCGTTGTCCGCCTCACGTGCATGGTTCCTGACAGATTTGCGGTGTCCAGCAGTGCTTCGGTGTCTTGTCGTGTTTGGGGTGTGTCCGATTGCCTTGCCTGAGTTAGGTGTGGTTGAGGTCGATGTACAATTGCGTTATTTCTTGGGAGTTCCAGGAACCAGTGAGGTTGAACAGACGAGTGCTTTCTTCCCTGCGTTGGGCATCGAGCACGAGTCGAAAGCTTCAAACGCTCTGCGTTCAGGTTGCTGGAGCTTGGCTTCAAGCCCATCTTCGTATTCGATGGCTTCCTTCCTGATTATTGAATCCGCAGACCCAAACCAGGAAGCAAGGCTTACGGTTTGTGTTGTTCGGTAGACACTGCAAACACTTCATCATTGCTATCATGCCTAATTACCTGCCTACGTGCTTTGTTCTCGCTGCCGTTGCTATCTCTGCTGGGTACCAGCCGGCATTGCTATCGTCCGGATGGCAATCGTTCTTCCTGTAGTGACTGTAGTGTTATTCTTCAGCACTGAGGGCCAATACACCTAACATTCGTTATAGCATCTCCTTATCGTCTCTGCAGATGAGAGTTTTTGTAAATCCCAACATCCGACGCTGATTTTTGATGCACCAGCAGAATTGCGCCGAAAAGCCTGGGATGGGAGCTGCACAGTCCCTTCATAGATTCGAGCCGGCTGCAACGACCTAGTCCCACGATGGCTTCGGGCTTTAGGGTCAAATGGTATTGTGACATACATGCATACATCCATACATCGGTACATCCATACATACCCATACATACAGACATACACGCATCATATTCGCATATCAATCATTCACGTATATTTGTACATTATATTTGTATTTATATTTATGTTTATATTTATAGTACATGTATGTGTGTGTGTGTCATCGGACATATATATATATATATATGTATATGTATATATATATATATGAGAGAGAGAGAGAGAGAGAGGGAGTTTAGGCAACGAGATGGCGCAGATTAGTGCGAAGTCCTTTCCATGTGTCTTGCAGTCGTGCAACCGAAGCCCCTGTTACAAACCTTATGTCCCACATGCTGGGTCTGGTTCACATTCTCCCAATGTGAGACATGAGCGGGCTAGGCATCTCATAAACCCTTTAGACTTATATGCCAGCGCATCATGCAGCTGTTTTACCGTACATCTTGTTGGGAGGTGAGCAGCACTCTCAGATCTCGCAGAGGGCCATAGTTGCTCGGCTCAGCCCAGGAGATGCCCCAGAGCTGAAGAAGGCTCATGTGCCTTTGGCAGCAAGTGCTCCAGCTGCCGGCAGGGCTGAGATTTTCGGCCGTCTCGCGATCGTCTAAGACCTAGAACTCGGTTTACCCCTGATGTTTACAGTAAGGGTTGACCGTGTTAGGTTTTCCTTCCGAACCCTTTGTATCGCTTGGCACTGCGCTACAATGAAAGTAGGCTACATTATCACATGTTTCCGGGAGCGAGTTGACATATCATGTAGATGCATACGATATAAACGGATAGTAAAACATAGGGGCCTGCCACGTGTGTTTCAGATGTTTTCAGCATCATATTGTGAAACTATCCATGGGATGAGTTCGAACAACAAGCTGGTGATGTTGTACAAGGGCTGAAGATGCAAGTTCTGGTGGTTTTGTGCATGGTTCAGTCAGGATTTTTTCCGCAGAAAATGGCCGTGCTGTTCACTATAACCACAGCGTAGTGGACCTTCAAAGCTTAACCCTGAGATGTAGACCGACTTCGTAGACTAGACAAGGTAGCATGGGGTTCTGTGCGCCGTGCGCAATACTTACCTTGCAAGCGATGAGCCATGATGGCCTAGGGCGGATCTCCGAAATCGAAGGCACTCTTGGGAATGACGATGGCCTCGATCCAATGACAAAGGATATGGACATACACGAGTTCCACGTGCATCTGCAGAGAACCTTCGGGGGGGACCCCGAGAAGGTGAAGGAGTGGTACAAGTCGGAAGGGTTCTTGTGTGGCTACCCGCTCCTACCAGGGCGCAAGGAGCCGATGAGCGAGGAAGATGCAGCAGCCAGCTTCCTCGAGGTTTTCGGCCCTCTTGCGACACGCTGGGCTGCGATTGGTCTTGTCTCGGAGGCTTCTGCCACGAGCAGCCAGATTTTGGCGAATCGCGATAGGTGGGGTGCAGCACTGGTAGTCATAAGGTACATGGACGGCAAGAACGGGAACTGCATGTGGCGGAACCGTTGGGCCAAGCAGGCACGTGGCACAGTTCTGTTCGCGAATCCGGAGGACGTGTCCGACGTGAGAGTACTGAACTTCAAGCTCCCTCGCGGGGCAGAGGTGAAGACTTTCCTTCACACTGAACGGGGCGTTTCGGAGACGCAAGACTTTGTGGGAAATGCATACAACCATCTGGATGATTGGACCATCAAGACTTGTGACTGCCTCCGGATGGGAGGCAAGATCAGGGGTCACCTTTCATTCAAGGGTGATGGATCCCTCATGACCTTCACCCTTGCGACAGGAAGTGCGGCAGAGCTGTGGCAGCCAATTCTGGAGTTGTGGGGAAGCCCTTGGGTCAGAGCGTGGAACGACCTGTGCCGCAATGTCTGTGCCGAAGATGGAGTGTCGGAGACCTTGGTCTTGGTTCCAGCAACCAATGGGGTGGCAATGATGGACGACTTCATGGTCAGCTACATGACCACCGGACTTCTTGTGGGTACAGGTGCAGCCAGCCGCGATGCGCTGCTGGAGGTTGAGCGTCGGGGTGGGACGGCAGTGGATGCATTGTGGCAGCACGGCGCCGAGTTCGTCCGAAGCCTTGTCCGCTTCCGCTTGGGAGGAGCTTTCGCTTTGAAGGAGACCGTCACCCTGTCCTTCGAGGTGATGGTCGCGCACCTGAGGGGTCTCTTCGGCGACCGGTACCACTCCGAGTTGGCCGTGAGCTACGACCGTGACCGTGCAGTCTTTCTGGGTGCCAGCTGTGCGCTCCAGTTCTACCCACACTACTGCTTTGAGCACCCTTTCGAGGAGCCACTCTACTGGCCAGTCTCGCACAGTGAGGATGTAGCCAAGATGTTGACGGCGCTGGAGAAGCTTGCCAGGACGGAGATCACCAAAGAGGAGTTCTTTGCAGACTGCCCCCCCGCTTCCCAGACCTGTGAGGACGCCATCATCGACTACGAAGGCTGGGTCTTCCATGTGAGCCTGGGACCCTGGGACGAGAACCTCGAGGTCGCCCCAAAAGAGAGCGCTCCGGCCACTCTGCATCTGGCCTCCCTTGTTAAGGAGTTTAGTCTAGTCTAGGTTAAGGAAACCATACTCCTTACTGTTACTATAGATCCCCCATTAAATTATAGTAACTTAACATAGCCAGAAATAGCGAACACCCTAGTGTTTACTATGCGATTACGAAAGCCCAGGTATACGAAGATCAAGACGCCACTCTACTACCGCTTCCACAAGGTCTGGAAGGGCCCTGAGGGCCGTGCAGAGACTTTGGAGGTCGCGCCGTTGGTTCAGCAGACGCCGGGTTGCTGTTGAGGAACTTCAAGTAAGTTACCATAAGAAGGACACCTTGTTATCTACTATGGATCATATCCCCACTATGGCAACTTCTGAATTCGCCATAGTCAGGAAGCCCCGTTATCTACTGTGCATCCCCATTATGGCAACTTCAATTAAGTTCCTCAACCCTAAAACCCTAAACCCCAAACCGTGCCACCCAGGACTTTCCCCAAGGCCAAGCGCCTCCTTGAGGTCTTCGCTACCGGAGCTCTGCAGCTCCGCATGGAAAAGATCATGGACCAGGACCGACACATTTAAGTTTCCATAGTGGAGATATGTAGTAAGTTATATATAACTTACTGGGTTTCCTAGTTACAGTAGCTTAATCTGCAAGTTGCCATAAACGGGGATATATCGTAAATAATAGGGTTTCCTTATTACCCCTAATCTTGGACCCCTTTGTTTCTATGGGACCTTACTGATTAGATGATTAGAAGAATGCTTATACCCCGCAGGTGACGCGCCTTTTTCATTTCGACGACCCGGAGAATGCTCTCCTTGCGCACATGAGGGCCAGGGATTCGGGTGCCAAGGGCAGCCCCTTACAGGGCTTCGGGGACCGGCCCTACGAAACTCAGTGCAAGATCGCCATCAATGCAAAAACGAGTCCTTTCGGCGATATGCTGATGGCTCTCTTTGTGGAGGAGTTCTCCTTCGTGAAAGAGGAGGATCGTGAGCTAAAGATTGCCTTGAAGAGCATGGTCATGAAGATGCAGCCCTGGGCTCCCTTGCTAAGAGGCTACGATCCAACTGATCCGCTTTTTGAGCCACTGGTTGCCGCTTGCATGAGGGGTGCATAATTGCGATACGTTGGACCATACTAGTAGGCAAAAGGCATCCTCGGGTATAATTGTTGAAGTGTTGTGGATGTTTGGTGCGCCGTTTGGGACGTATAGCAGAATGACCCGAACAATTTGCAAGGTTGTAGCGAACACAGCGAGAGTGTGGCTGTTAGTGCCCTGGATGTGGGTTCAGACTGCAGCCGCATCTTCATGGGTTCGAAGATTGGTCACGAGAAGCCCTCCACAGGGCATCCAGACCAAAGCGCTTGTTGTACAGTGTGCAGTTCAGCTTTCTCGAACTTGTGTACAGTGAGATTGCGCTGTGAAAAAGCGGTGTGCTGTATATTCGAGGAGGTCAATTCATCAGCCCGTCACGTGGCCGTGAGGTGCTTTTGGTAGCGCATCGTTGAATTATTTGGACTTGTTCGTGTTTTGCAGTGAGGACGGTGACTGCTGGGCTGGGGGTAGTAATGTGACAATGTGTGATCTACTTGGGGAGGTCTGTTACGATGTGTAACCGATGTGTTTTTGGACTGGTTGTGTTCGCACGCCGTTTCGTTCGGAAGTTGGTTGTGTAATTATGTCAGATGTCAGCTGCAGTCGTGCCTGGATGTGTCGTGAAGCCTTGCCTGGTTGGAGCGGGTGTCAGAGTCGAAAACCTCAACCCGTCGCAGAAGTTGGCTTTCATGCAGAGGTCCTGGTCCAGCGCGAGCAGAGCCGCGCGAGGTCGCGGGAGCAGCTGGAGGAGGTGCACCGACGTCGCTCAGGAGCGTAGGGGTGGGGCTCAGGAGCTTCGGGCTTCAGGGTTTGGGGTCCATCGGATCGGCAGACGACTAGCTTGAACCAAGTGAATTTGAAGGACTGGTTTTACCCTGCCTGACCCCAAACCCGGGTGGTGATAACAGCCGAGGAGCCCTGATCAGAACAGTAACATACAAGTCCTTCTATAAGAGGGGACTAGTACTAGTACTAATACTAATGCCAATTTTAACAACAGGCCAAAGCCGCGGGAGACGACGATGGTGTCAAGCGGCATGTTGCAAGGCTGGTTTTTTAGGCTTTTGAGGTTGAGGGTTTCCCTCGTGTAGGGACTTAGGGTCAGGGTCTTCTGCTTCGGCTTCCGGGTCGATGGTTCAGCGGTTGGAGTTTGGCTCCGGTGTCAGAGTCGCAGGTTGTGAGGTCTGGGACGGCCATTCGAACCGCCCTCCCCGGCCCCGCGAGACTCTTGCGGAGCCGAGACATGCAAGTCAGAAGTACGCAGACCTCGTTTGCATGAGCTGCTGCACGAACAAATACTGTTGTTGTCAATGCTATCATCTCGCTGTTTTTCTCTTTGTGGGGTGCTGTTGGTGCTGGTGCCGGTGGTCGTTCTTTGACTGCTGTAGCTCCTGGAAGGGTGGACGATGACGGTTGTGATGTGATGATGTTGATTAGCATAAGTACTGCTGATCAATGTGATGGTGCTGATGATGGTGGCGATGCTGCTCCTGCTTGCGGTGGAAACCCTCTGATGGTGCTCATAACTGCTGGGACCCAAAAGGTTATCATTGTTCCTGAGTTGTCGGAACAACAACCCACCAACTGCTGTTGCCGATGCTTTGTTTAAATCAGTTGCATGGCTGTTTGTAAATGGATGCCGGGGCGTGCGGTCAAAGTGTCCTTGGCAACTGCATGCGTGGTGGCCGTACACTGGGAAACTGTACTGTAGTGCAATGAATTACGAGAGCAGAAACATCTGTTGTGCTATATCCATGGGCTTAATCTTTCTGGTGGCAAGAGCCCTGCACATGAGCTACTAGGGGAGTTTTTGCTTACCGTCCATACCCACTATATAAGTGGTGAACACGTAGATGGAGCAAAAACTCTGAACGCAAACCAGATACTGAGAGTAGCAAGAATCTATGTGTCGGGAGGTTGGTCAAGGCGACGCCGCGGCATAACGACGAAGCGATGCAGCTGTTGCGCCTCTTGCCCCTGCTGGATTCGACGAAATGTCGCATTTCGAGTTTTTGTGTGCTCATTTCCCAAACACGACCCTAGACCCAGGTTTGGGTCATCTGTGAGGGGGTGCCTTCGATAGCTTTTCAGCTCATGTCATCAGGGAAAGTGCACCGCACCTCAGAAAGATGGCAGCATGCACACCCCTAGGGCTCCAGTTACCTAAGTAGTGGGCTACTAACCATATAATATGTACCCCAGTAACCTACTATTTAGGTAACTGGAGCCCTAGGGCACCATTATTCAGCCGGGCTCAGCTACTGTATAGGTCAATTGAATATAGCGTGGAAGGATGCAGCATGGAGAGAAAGTTATCGTAGTTTTGCGCATGCCGGTGTGGCGTCTCTTTCCGGATGAATCATCTTTGTGGCCTGCCGCGTTGCTCCTTCAGGCCAAGAAGGCCTAAAGAGACCTTGTGCTCCGTGTCCCTGTTCCAGGTCTGTGGGGCTGGGATATAAACCCCTGCACCCGTCATGTCCGGATCTCCACTCCATCCGCAGATCGAGGACTCATGGGCGTGCCTGCGGTGCAAGCACCCGGCGAGGTGGGCAAACGTCGGGTTTGTAGCGTTTTTTTTTGTTTTTTTCTGTATTGTGTGGGAGTAATGCGGAGTCGATCGGGCTTGTTGGGACTTGCTGGTTTGCAAGCTGTGTAGGTGCTATACAGGTCCTTCAGCAGGTCTTCTCAGTGGCTACATGTTCAGTGTCACGCCCCCGTCGACTGCACTTTAAAGCCAATTTCGCTCCTGATTTCACAGGTCAAGATCATCAGCAAACCAACATGACTTGCTTCGTAGGTGCGGCTTCAATTCCTCGCGTTGCATTTTGTCAGCGGTCGTAGCACAAGCAACAGACACAAGTTGTTGAAGCAGAAGAAAGCCGACAACACAAACGCACAGAATGTAGAGAAGGGGGCTTTTTAAACCGCCCCGGAGATTCCCTGAACCAGAAGCGATTTGAGACTAAAGCGTTCTGTCTCGGATGTCTCGAGGCCGAGGCACTCTGTGCAGAGCTTGCCACGGCTGGCCATGCCCATGCAGCGGCTACGGAGGTTGGTGTTGTAGGGCTAGAATTTTGGGTTTAGGGTTTGTGCCTGGATCCTGGCCGGGCGAGTTCCAATCAAGCTACTGTAGTGTAAAAGGGTTTGGTTTAACGCTATCTGCTGCGGCTTCGATACATGTGGCACCCTTCTGCGAATTCATTGCACTGTCCTGGCAACTTCCGGTGGCCTTCCAAGAAAACGATTCTCGGTAACTAGTTGCCGTCCCGCAGCAGATTGGCAAGATGTGGTGATGTGACGGGATTTGGTAGGTTGCGCATGAATTCCAAGAGGCCGCCCGTGCTATCAACAGAAGTCGGAAATTCAGCAGAAGCCCTCCTAAACACCTGCACCCTTCGCAGAGGGACCAAGCCGCCAACGCCAGACCCCTTGACACCCCTGGCCTCAAACTCCCCCACAAGCCGTTTACGTCCCGAAAACTGAAGTACCCCGAACTCCGAATATGGAAGCTCCGGAGGATCCCGAGATCCTAAAGTCTAAGTCAACCCCAAAAATCCACAGGTATAGTTTCACGGCCCCGTAAGGATCCGAAGCAAAGTCTAGCATGAAAACACGGACTACATCTCGGTTGTTTGTTCCCTGGGTCTGTAGAATGCCAACTTAGCAGTTTTGATTTGGGGTTTAGGGTTCCCTAAACCCTAAGCCCTGATCCCAGTTGTGAGTGCTGAAACCCTAAACCGGTCTTGATGTTTTTGGCCCACCCAGCATTTCACAGGGCATCTGAAGATCGAACCAATGGTTCCTCTAGTTCCGATGATTTGTGTGTGCGTGTGTGTCACTTTTACGTGCTGCATATAGGCACCGTCACGGGAATCATGCTGCATCGATCTCCACTCAAGTTGTGTTGGAATGGACTATATAGTACTATAAACGTGGTATAGTGTACTAAAATGTACTACAGCGGACTAGAATCTACTATATGATGTGCCTGGGCTTTGTCTCTAGACTTCAGGTCCGACTATATAGAGGCCTCAGAAATTACCATGACTGCTGCTTCAGGGCTCCTGTTGCAATTGCACCCCAAGACCTGAAGCCATAAGCCAACACCCTTTCATCCTAACCCTTCAGTCGCCCAAACACAACCATGCGCTTTCTTAGGGGCTGGGAAGGGGCCCTTCAACCTCGTGGTGGCAAGCAGCTTATCAAACAAAAGCCTGCTATCTTTAACTCGAGACCAACCAACCGTCCCCGAAGCCCTGAACCGTACACCCCCAAACCCAAAGACCCCAATCTCAAAAAGAAGCCCTAAAGCCTACTCTAAAGCCTAGAACCTATAAGCCCTAACATAAAACCTACAAGTGTTTACAGCCCTAGCCAGGACTTCGACGCCTTAGTCTTTGGAGCTCCGAGACTCCTGAGGTACGTTCATTGTGATTGTTATTTATTTATCGTTTATTATTCTTGTTATGTTCATGGCTAGTAGTCCTATTGTCACAATACTCATACAAATCATTATCCTTATTACTATTGCTACTATTTTTTTTAATCAATATTTTCGTTATTAAGATTATTATTTGTGTGATTATTGGAATTATTGGCACTGTAGAGGCTTCGGCCTTTGTCCTTCGCAAGGGGTTCATGGCTTCGGGCGTGTGCGCCAAATGTCGGTTTAGGGTCTAGGCTAATTTGCTGCTTTTAGGGTTTAGTCGGTTTAGGGTCTAGGGTAATTTGCTGCTTTTAGGGTTTAGTCGGTTTAGGGTCTAGGGTAATTTGCTGCTTTTAGGGTTTAGGGCGTGTTGGCTTTTACTTGTGGGGTTTTTGGTGGCTGTTTTCCGGCTTTACATTGTTTCTGTAGGGCATACTGCATCTGTCAGTATGTTAGCAACATCTTTTCGGGCGTTTGCAGTTTATCTTTGTGCTCTGGTATGTGCCAATTTTAGATTTCATGTGCCCCGTTCATATATGCACGTTCGCTGTTCTCAACAGTGCCACTACTCCATTGTGTAACTTTCAGACTGTCCTTAGTGTTCGGGCCGATCCAGCTTGCTCTTGCACTTTTCTGAATTACGGAGGTCAACAGCACCGCAGATATCCCACCTTCAGCTTCTCTGTTCATTACTCTTACTCTTTCGGCCTTCGTTATAACAGTGTATTTAAATTGTGTATCTGCGGCCAGTGCTGATCTGTAACATCAGTATCCCTATCTATCAGCAAAAACATGTGTTTACTACCGCTATTTGTCGTCTTGCCGCTGCTGATACTGCTGCTGTTGCTGCTACTGAAAGCTGACGACTGACTACTGACTATGCACTGCTGACTACACACTGCTGACTACACCTACTCCTACTCCTACAGCTACTGCTACTACGTGGTACTCTTACCACTACTACGACGACGACGACTACTAACTACTACTCCGCCTACTGCTACTGCTACTGTCTGCTATCTGCTACTGCTGCTGCTGCTGCTCCTTTTCCTGCTCCTGCTACCCCTACTCCTA
>CAJNJA010010240.1:0-14312 GCA_905231915.1 Symbiodinium necroappetens
AGTTGCAGTAGCAGTAGAAGTAGCAGTAGTAGTAGTAGTAGTAGTTGTAGTAGTAGTTGTTGTTGTTGTTCACAGTTTGAGGCTGACGATGTGGGGTTCGGGGCACACATTAACCGTAGCTCAGGGATGTAGGGTTCTAAGGCATCAGGACTTAGAGTGCAACGTTTGAGCTACTAGTCGAGGTTAGAGTGTAGCACAACGGACTTCCACAACACCCAAACCACTCTTCTGGTTTGGTTGTTGGGGGGAAGAGCCATCTCTGCGAAAAATCCCGGGAGGTAGCAAAATGCAGAAAGCGGGATCCATGTGTGTGTGTGCGCACTGCATGAAGACAATTTGTCCGGAAAGACGCTTTGTCGTTGCTGTGCCTTCATATGTATGTGCGTACAGCTCTACATAGACCATGGGTACATATACATCTGGCACTGCACATGTTGCACATGTAGATGTGTCTGTACAAAAATATACGAACTTGCATAGGCAAACATACTTTCATCAGAACAACAACACGAGCAAATATATACACATGTATACTTATACATATACATATTTACGTATATGCCTATACACCTATACATACACATACATACATACNNATATATATATATGTGAGGTATACATACATATACAAACAAAGCAAGGTATACATATATGGGCCGCTTCTAGCCATCTCCCGATCTTCCGAAGAAGGGCATTACCTCCCAGAAGCCGAGGCCAAGACGTTTGTCCTTGTCCAGGAAGTAAAAGCCCGACATCTCAATTAACTGACCTTGGGGCTTGCGATTTATGGTTTAGGGTATAGGGCTTAGGGTCTAGAGCTTAGGATTTAGGGTTTAGGGTTTAGGACTTTAGGGGTTTACGGTTTAAGGTTTGTTTACGGAAGTTGTTGATTGAGACACTCGAGCTACCCCGGGTGTTCCTTTGGCCGCGCCACGCGCCAGCTCATTGGTGATCTGATCGCCCCACCTCGGAATAGAACTCGATTGGTGCTAGGAGTAAGGCTGCTACCAGCAATTAGATATTGTAGTTGGGAATATTATTTTTGTCATTGCTAAAATAATTTTGTTAACCATATGATAATTATAGATATATTCCTGTTGTCACTATTCATACTGATGCTAGTATTGACCGCTCATCGTTCTGAAATTCTGAACAGTGTCATTATCATGAACTGTTGGGATCGCTGTAGGGATATGGCCTCCTAGCCTACAGTGGCCCTCCCGGGCCATTGAAAAGAGTGTCATTCAATGTCGCAGATGAACTGAACATGCGCAGAAACCAACACTGCTGCTTGCTATCTCTTGAAACTCCTACAGGCTCTGGTGCAATGAAGCCTTTGAGTTTTGGGCTTTGGGTTTAGGGTTTAGGGTTTGGGGCTTGGGGTTTAGGGTGTAGGGTTTGGGGTCTAGAGAAAAAAGGCATTGCCAGAGGTGATCCGTGCTTCTTGATCAGGCTCTCTTTGCCACATGTCGCTCGAACCCTAGACTTGAAGCCTTAAAACCCTAAGAACCTAGGTTCTAAACCTTGAGAATAAGGGTACCCTTTTTCCCAATGTTCGGCTTTAATATAAGGAGGCACCCAAATAAAAAGGGCAAAAGGGTACTACTGGGCAACCAAGCAACCTCTACATCTCTAAAGGCAGCACATGCTTCTCAAACCCCTCATGGCCAAGACCCCTCTTCCACAAGCGCTGAGCCCACACCCAGCAACCCAAAAGCTCCCAATTCTTTAGGGTTTAGGGTTTAGCAGCTTAGGGGTTTAAAAGTTTAGGAGTTTAGGGTTTAGGGTGTAGGCGCTTCGGGTTTAGGAGCTTAGGTTTTAGGGTTTAGGAGTTTAGAGCTTAGGGCGTTAGGGCTCTGGGTTCGCGTGAGGCTTACAGGGTCTCTAGAGTTCAGGGTTTAGGATTTAGGGCTTAGGGGTTTGGGGTTTAGGTTTAGGGCTTAGGGTTTGCAGGGTTTAGGGTTTGGGGCAGAGAGTATGCGCGCCTGAAAAAGTCGAAATGGGTTTTCGGGAGCACTACACCACTGCGCGCTTGACTCTGAAGTTCATTATGATTCAACTGTTTAGGGACCAATCATAAGGAAATGCTTTTCAACAAATAACAAAATGCTAGCTATTAAAGCCCCTTTGTCAATGTTACCGTGCCCGAAAGCTGCAATAGCCTCTGAAACCTCCACACTAAAAGCCTTACCTCGCTGATGGCTCCCTTATGATAACCCTTCAAGGAAGCCCACATTCTCTTCGCAAATAAACCAAGCAGTATCAGCAGAGGCTCTTGTTCACCAAGGGCATCGCAGCATCATCGATGAACACCTGGGCCGCTTTGAGACGCTAGAACCCATGGAAGAAACCCCGGAGAGTACCCACACGGGACGCCAACGCCGTAAGGCAGGAGCGGTCAGGATGAACATCGGGGTGTTGTGCGAGATTTTACGATACTTATAGGGTTTAGGGTTTAGTGTTTAGGGCTTAGGGTTTACGATTTAGGGTTTAGGGCATACCAAGAAAAACCTACGCAGAATAGAACTAGAACCCCTAAACCCCTAAACCCCTAAACCGTAAACCCTAAACCCATTTATTCGGGCCCGCAAATGCATGCGAAAAGCCCTGCTCGCCGTGTCCCAACGTTCGGAGACCAGCAGCTCTAAACCTCTGAAGCTCTTGTAGAAATTGTAAACGCTACCCCCACCCCCTTTGGTAAAGCATGTCGTTTTAGGGTTTAAGGTTTAGGGGTTTCAGGGTGTAGGGTTTCAGGGTTTAGGGTTCAGGGTTTAGGGTTCAGGGTTTAAGGGGTTTAGGGTTTAACTCTGGCCCCAAACCAGCTGAGCCGCCGTCATCTTCTTCCCACCCGGAGGGCAGAAGGTCTTGCCCGTCTTCCTCTCAATCTCGGCCTCAATGCCTGAAGAGCGGATGAGGGTTTGGGCAGGGCTTAGTAAGGGTTTTGATGATAATAGCAACAAGAACAGGAATAGTAGCAATAATAGCAACAACAGCAATAATGACAATAATAGCAATAGATAACAATGATAACATTAATAACTAACACCAATAACAATACAACAATATAACAATATCAATAAATAAATAAATACATATATATATATATACATATATTATATATATATAATATAATATATATATATATAACAATAACAAGAATAGCAATAGTAACCATGATGTGTTAGGGCCTTCCAACTCGAGTGACAGCTGCTACTGTAGGGCTTTGCCGAGGGAGCTGCAGATCGAAAAAAGCCTAGGGGTTTACATTTGATCTGGGGGGATTATAGAATCAGAAGGGATCTAACAGGGCCCTAAACCATAAAGCCTACAACCCTAAACCCTGTTCGGAGCTATAAGAGCTCAGGGTTTTTTCAGGATTTTGGTCGTGTAGGGATCAGGCTTAGAAACAGTCTACGCGCAGGGCCAGGCTTGGTTACCGCATGGGCTCTCCCCGGTCGTCCGTGAGTGGCTTGGGGAGTCGTTAGGGGCCTTTTTGCAAGCAGTCGGATTAGGTTTTAGGGTTTAGGGTTTCGGGTTTAGGGGTATAGGGGTTTAGGGTTTAAGGTTTCGGGTCTAGGGTTTAGTAGTTCGGGTGGATTCAGACAGGGCGTCCGGCCCACCCTTAAGCTTCAGAGTGCAAAGTTTAAAGGGTTTCGGGCGATCATGGTGATGACGATGACCCCTAAACCCTGCAAACCCTGGACTCGCCCTCGACCCAAAACCCGAAACCCTAAACCCCTAAACCCCTAAACCCTAAACCCTAAACCCTACACCCTAAACCCCCAAACCCCTAAACCCTAAACCCTAAACACTAAACCTCTAAACCCCTAGACCCCAAACCCTAAACCCTAAACACTAAACCACCAAACACAAAACCCTAAACTGGCCCTAGACACCAAACCCCAAAGCCATGAAAGCCTTGAGCTGCGTCCGAGGAGCTCTTCTGGAAACCCAGTGGCTGTGTCGCGCTGCTCAAGTTCCTGGGTTCTTGGGTTTGGGTTTTAGGGTTTTGGGTTTAGGGTCTAGGGTTTAGGGACCAACAAAAAGTCCACTCTGCTAGAAAAAGTGAATGCCGAAAAAAGTTTAAAAAGAATGCACTCAAGCACCCAGGTTCAGCCGCTTGGACAGCATGGTGTCCTGCGAGAACCTGCTGATGTACCTCCGGCTCTTGAAGAGGTAATTAGCCTGTTATGGGGTTTGGGCTTTTGAAGCCATGAACTCTAAAAACCCTAAACCCTAAACCCTAAAAACCCTAAGCCCTACAAACCCTAAACCCTATAGACCCTAAAAGCCCTAAAGCACTGGGCTTTAGGACTTGAGGATTTGCGGAAAACTCTAGTCCCAGGCCCCAGTTCATGGGGCTTCTTTTCAACAAAAGGGTTTAGGGCTTCAGGGGTTTAAGGGTTCAGGGGTTTCGAGGTTTAGGGGTTAGGGTTTTAGGGGTTAGGGGCTTAAGGTTTAGGGGTTTAGGGTTCAGGGGCTAGGGGTTTGGGGTTTCGGGTTTTATCCAGACTGGAAAGTCTGATGTGGTGGGATGTGACGTGGCAAAACACTTTCGAGCCTCCGGGGTTCTTGCTTGCGAAATAACTTTGAGTTATCATGGCAGTGATCTATAGTAAGTACGGTTGATGATATAAATCTGCACTACCCATAATAAGGAATCTACAATCATTCCCATCGTTTAGGGCCCTTAAGGTAATGCAGGATTTATATTATCAGCAATATGACTAAATGTCGTCTTGGTATGACTTATTCCCTTACCCTCAAAGGACTCATATTTTAAAGCTTTTGGGCCCAAAGACCCCATTATATAAGGCTTTTGGGCTATTTTGAGGGATTGAGTTAAACTCCCTGACAAAATTCCAGGATCACCAGCCGGGGATCGACTGGCCCTCGAAGCTCATGCACCCCAAACTCGACACTTGTGGATCTTCAAAGACTGAACCCATGGAATCTGCAACAAAACAATCCAACGGCTTAGGGTTTAGGGTTCAGGGTTTAGGGTCTAGGGTGTAGGAACCCATGAACCTGCAACAAACAATCCAATTGCCGTTTCAGACGTATGTTCATCACTATGGTTGTCCTTTCTCATGTTGTAACAGTGCTGCTGCCATGATCATTAATCACTGTGGTTGTAAAACATCGCTGTTCGCCTATAACAATTATGTCAACATCATGGGTAATTAATTACACTTGTAAGAACCCTACTCCAAACTCCAAGCAGAGAACCCTGAGAACCACAACTGCAAAGCACAAATGACGAACCCTCTCAGCATAGAGCCTCTAAACTTAGAACCCTAAACCGCTGTCATGTCCATGAACTCCGTTGTCCCAAAACCCGCACTCAGTGCCGCACATCAGCGCCGTGGACGTCTTCGCCGTACCAGGAGCACCTGACTGCTGCTGCTTCTATTTTTCCTTCAAGGCTAAATTTCGCTTTGACGTGATTGTGTCGAGTTCGCATTGTGCTGGATTGCAGATTGCTTTTGGATGAGAAGATGAAACTTCGGCTTTTGAAGGCTGTTGCCATCTACATCCACCATACAGGGTACCAGCACAATTCAACCCTAAACCCTTCGAAACTTGAAGTTGCAGCTGCCGGCCGCGGCACCCACCATCATGCAGGACTTGAAGGACGGCGGCGTGCGGGTAACCTTTCCGAAGCTATTAAGTCAGGTAGCGGAGATCACAGCCGCTAGGGTTTCGGTTTAAGGTTTAGGATTGAGGGTTTAGGGCTTGGGGCTTTGGGGCTTAGATTTAAGGCGTAGGGTATTTAGCTTTTAGGAGACTCTGATCCCCGATGATTCGGGACTCTCAGAAAGACTCTGAGCCTGGTGTAACGCAGCACCGTGAATGAACGAAATCTAAACGGAACCCGGATTCCGAACCTTGCTGCAGCTCCTGGAAACCTGAAGCCCTGCTTATTTAGGGTTTAGGGTTTAAGGCTAAGGGTTTAGGGTTTAGGGTCGGAGACTCAGCAGGACATGTCGATGTCTTTCAATGCAGGCATAGGATATTATAGGATACAAGTGGATTTGAAGGAGGACTGTCTCTAAGCAGTGAGCATCGTACATTACACCCGGAGGCTTTCCTTGAGCCACAGATTTTCCTACCGCTTATGCATCGCAACGTAGTTGGAACTGTAAGCATTCGAAGACTTCTCATGATCTGCTAACAGGATCAGAAAATGCGAGGTAGCGCCATGTACTGTAGGGGGCTCAATAATTCGAACAGGCTTTTGGGCTCCTTTTATACCTTTATAATAAGGAACCCTCACAACAATATTGGTAACTATTTAGGGCCTCTATATTACTTCCCGGCCCTATGAAACTTGCTTGCGAAGACCCCTGACCGGATCCCTCAAGCACGCTCAAGATGCCACAAAGAAGACGTTTAGGGTTAAGGGCCGAGGGACATCATGCTTGGCGATGATGTCAAGGATGTACTCCGCTCGGACGGAGTCCATGGTGGGGATGAGCAAAGCCGAGAAGTTCAGGATCTGCAGTGTGGGTGGGGGGGGGGGTGGAATTGAACCGGAATCTTCCCAAAGAAGACACATATTTCCAGGGACAAAGGCCAAACCCTGCGTTCGCTTGGGCAGTGCTTCGGGGCTTTTGAATTGGGTCTATACCTAGACCCTCCATCTACGCTCTACTAGACACTATATAAATATCCTTAATTTGGGACCATATACCCCGATTTGAGGGTCCTTGGAGGGTCCTGGTATAGGCGTTCGGATTTGGGGTGTAGGGTTACCCCCTAAACCCTAAACCCTAAACCATCTCGGGTGTAAGGCCTGCGCTGTGAAGATATGGGTAGTTTTCTCCTTAGGGTCCCTTTTGGGGGTACCTTGTTATAAGGGTGCCGTACTATATTGGGGACCCAAAAAGGGACCCCAATTTAGAGAACTACCCATATGACAGGCGATGGGCCCACGAGCCCCAAGCCTCCAAAGACCGAAACCTTTTGGAAACCTTGAGGGCCCTTTTTGGGAGCTTAGGGCTTCGGGGGTTTAGGGGTTTGGGGGGTTCAGGGGTTTAGGGGGCTTGGGGGTTTTGGGGTTTAGGGGCTTAGGGTTTCGGGGTTTGGGGTTTAGGGGTTTACCCAAACCCTGATGCTCCACGGCTTACATGGAGCTTAGGGCTTTGGGTTTAGGGGTTTAATGGTTAACCCAAACCCTGATGCACCGCGGTTTACACAGGGCTTAGGGCTTAGGGCTTAGGGTTTCATTAGAAGCTGGAACGAACCCCCCCAAAAAAAAACACCGGGAGCCTTGCGAACCCCAAGACGAAGGTCCGAAAAACAAAGCAACGACGTGAGGACATTTGGGCACAGGCCCCCTGAGCAGTGGGTCTCAGCACTGCAGTCGCTCATTTAGCTTTTTCGCTAGGTCTTATAAATTAGGGTTTGGATGGCTCTTGCGCCTGAAACTGTTAGCGATGGATTCTCTAAACCCTAAACCTGAACCCTAAACCCTTGCTTCTTTGAGCTCAATTGTCAATTTTCTCCTTTCGTTAGTCGCTCGAGTGTTCGGCTGGGGGTGCAGATCCACCGGAAACAGTTCAACACCACCCTAAGGATCCATGTGCCTTTAAGGCTTCTTTAACGGGGTCCTAAGTGGTACCATAAGGGTTCCAAACGGCTTAGGGCTGAAGGGTCCATGTACCCAACTAGTATATACATTGGCCTTCAAGTCGTCCCTATATCGACACTGTGGGGCCAATGTATATACTGTTTGGGCACATGGACCCTTAGGCACACCTTCATCAGCTGCCATCAGGCCCGCATCCAACTCTCAAGTCATCGACCCGGAAACCGTGAAATCTTCATGCCCTTGCATGCAGACCCTAAACCCTGAACCCTAAACCCTAGTCGTCACTCCTATGGAGGGCCATTTTGAAGGCCTAAAACACAACATTAACTTTGTTGCCCCTTACACAACAAACCTCCAACGCTCCGGCCCTGTCAAAACTAGACAGCCGTCTTCAATCCTAAGCTGCACGACTCCGTTCTCGCACACCACAAAGCCCTAGAACTAGAATGCCATGTTGCATTGGGGGGGCGCCGGAGTGCAATAGAGTCTCAAGCCCAAGCCCGCACATCCTAAACCGTAAACCCACAAACCCGCAACTCTAAAATTCGCTGAATATAAAAAGTCCTGAACACTGAACACCCTGATCCCCCCAAACGCCCAAGCTCTACGACCGAGACCTTACCCCCATTACCCTGAACACTCTCCACAGCCCTAAACGCCCAAACCTCAGCCCTGAACCCTTAAGGGTTTAGGGTTTAGGATTTAGGGTTTAGGGACCCTGAACTCTCAAGGGGTCTTGGGGGTTTAGGGTTTAGGATTTAGGGTTTAGGGCCTGATCTCCTAAATGGTGGCCTTTGGTGGCTTCCACTCCTCTGGCTCCCACCTGAGAACCCCAGCGCAAGCAGCTTTATTCAAGGGTTCCTTTAAGGATTGGACAGGGTTTCATGAAAAGGGCTGAGTAACTGTAGGTTGCAGGAGGGGTCTATATAAGGTTTAACATGGTCCATGCAGCTATATAGCATATACTCAGGCAAGAAAGTGGTTCCATGTGGTTCCCACACTGGTACTTCCTACCATATAGATTATGTAAGTGCACGGACCAATACGGTGCGAGAAAGCCCTCATTGAGATTTGAAGGTTCACGGTTTGGGGATGAAATTCTCCACAATCCCGGCTGACAGACCGGTTCTGGGTTGCTCAAGGCATATTACAATATTTTGGGCATAGATGGTGTAGCTTTAGTTCTAAGCAATCGGAACTGTGTTCTCTACGTGCGGGTCTTCTGTAGTCTGCGTGTACCCTTGTAGGAAAAGTGACAGCCTTTTCAGATGCACAGAGGGATCCTACTCCCCATCTGCCGTTGTGCTGTTGGCAACGACCGACGTGTAGCTTTCTCCCTCTGGCGCTCCTGGCAAGCCAATTTCCACATCCTAAACCCTAAACCCTAACCCCAACACCCTAAACCCCAACACCCTAAATGGTTTCCCAAACACCAAACTGCCACATGATGAGCTTCCCTGGTTCCAAAATGCCTTATCTGATCGGTTTCTGCATTGGCTCTTGGCAGAATACACTCCAGCCCCCCTTGCACTTACGACGATGACGGACTCAAAAAAGAGGGTCTTTCTGAAACAAGGAGCTTCTTCCATGGTCGCGACTTGTCAGTCCAGTCCTGGGCTCATTTGCTCTAAAATCCGTTGGGTTTGGGATTTGGGGCTTAGGACCTGTTGGAAACGGCATGTTGGTATCCTGGTCTCCTAAACCAGGTCTGTGGAGGCGCAGCGGATGTGCACTACCCAAATCACTGATGCTTCTAAGCTACGGCATTTTATTTTGCTACATTTCTGTTGGGCCTCGGTAGGGCTAGCGACCATGACAAATCAGGTCTCTCTAATAAGGAGACCTCAAAAGTCTACAAAGCCGGAAGCCTGCTCAAAGCAGCAGAGCCTACCTGTATCCCCAAACCCTACGAAATAGTAGGTTATGCCCCCTTAATTATAGGGTCTAACCCTTAAAACTGTAGGTTTTTGGATACCCAGGTAAGTCCTACCCTCAAATGTTCCAAAAGCCTTGATTGTAGAATAGAGTCCCTGCAGCCGTCTAGTCACATCCAGAAGCCGTGAATGTAGTCCACTTCAAATCTGGGGTTCAATTTAATTGGGGTTTTACGGTTTAGGGATCAAGTTTCTGCGAAGACTGTCTGGAGGTGCTGGCTTTGTGCTTATGTAGTGGTTCAAACTGGGTCGCAGCTTAAGGAAAGCAAGGCTGAAGTTTCAAGGTGAGAGACAAAGGGCAGCACTGTAAGAAGTGTCGGGGGTGCGGAGGGGTATGTACTTACAAGCATAGTTTGGGTTTCCCTACACGGAAGCCTGAGATATGCCGCCCCTAAACCCTAAACTCTAAATCCCTAAACCGTCATATGCCGCCCAAGTTCAGGGACCCATTCGAAGATAGTCTGGCCCTCTTCGCAGGGCGGAATCGCATCCTGCGGACCCGAAGTTTCATGGCTTCCCCCTAAACCCTAAACCCCTAAACCCTCAATCCTAAATCCCTAAACCCTAAACCCCTAAAACCCTAAACCCTAAACCCGAATGGTTTACCCCGCGAGATGCCAGTGGGGTCCGGGATAGGGGCGGTTTAGGGTTTAGGGCTTAGGGAGCAGTAAGTACTAAACCATGAGTGCCACACAGAGCAACAGCAGCAGAAGTAGCACTCAAACGGACTGCAAGGACATCTTTGATGGTGCAGGAAAAAGTGATGGTTCCAGCTTTTGCATAGCAGGGTCATCTGCACAGCATCAGTGGCGTCATCTTCACCACCAGCATTATCACATGTGAAACCCCGGATGTCGTCGTCATCATCATCATCACCATCATCATGTTCATCATCATCAACATCATCATCATCATCATCATCACCGTCATCATCACCACACCGGTTGTAGCAGCAAGGTCTGCAATCGAAGTCTCGTCGGGAAGCTCGCAACATGGAAAACAGTTAGGCGAAGCGCTGCCTTTTGGGTTTCAGAGATTGAGGCTGAAAGCTCACAGGTTTAGAGTTTTGGGGTTTAGGGTTTTAGGGGTTTAGCGTTTAGGGTTTAGGGGTTTTGGGTTTAGGGTTTAGAGTAGTGTGGTGCTTCACGGAACCTTAGCCCGAACACGACAAGCCCAGAACACCAAAACTCTGAGCTCAACACCTTCAAGCTAAAAGGCAAAACCCTCAACTCAACCCTGAATGCCTCGAAGAACACCTATGAGCCCTGAACAGTAACCCAATGACACAAAGCCTTTAGCCCAACACCGCAGAACCACAGCATTAACCCAAAACCCAACACTGACACCCCTACCCTAAAACCCTAAAACCCTAAACCCTAAACCCCTAAACCCCTAAACCCTAAACCCCAAAACCCTAAAACCCTAAAACTCTTCACCCTTAACCTCTGAACCTACACCTCTCGAGCTCTGCGTGGTCCGTCCTTGTGCTTCGCCTCCTCCAAGATCTCGGCGAACTTCGACCATATCCTTAGGTTCTTGTTCATATGAGCTTCAGCTGAGTTTAGCGTCTAGGGTTTAGGGTTTTAGGGTTTAGGGTCTAGGGAGCTTCAGAAGCCCCAAAAGTTCCGAAGTTATCTAAATCCCGCATTGCCTCAAGGACCCTAAACTATGGGAACTATGGTGTATTCCTTATTATGGGTAATGCAGGATTTATATCATCAACCATAGTAGCTTCATCTGAGTTCGCGGGCATATCGACCATTGTATGGCTCATACGGCTTTATAGGGTGTTATCCTTCTAAACTGACAGGTTAGCGGCCTGCCATGGTGGCCATAGATCATAGGTCGTCTGCTTCCCTTTTTATTATGGTAACTTCCCCGCTCGAAGTTCGGGTCGTGCACTGCAAATACCGGAGCCGACGCAAGTGGACGGTAGCTTTGCTGCATCTTATTGCAAACATGTGGGGAGTATCAGTATCAGAAGGATGCTTGAAACCTTCTACATTTCTAGCACACAGGAACTGCTCTTTTGCTGCTGCTATGCTAAAGCTGGGGCTGGGCGAGTGCACTGTGGGGTACAAAGCATGCTGGGCTCCTGTGGCATTGGGGTGCCGAAGCTTTTGTCTACCAAATCCTACAAAAATCGTGGAAGTATCGGGCTCAAGGTGTCTAGCATGCCCGACCGAAGAAAATGGGGGGAGGCCGTAAGGAGCAAACTCTGGTTCTACGTGCTTCATCCTATGAATACGGAAGGCACGGCGAGAGAGCAGAAACTGACAGAGAGAGAGAGAGAGAGACGGAGAGAAAAAAAAACAAGAAAAAGAGAGGGAGAGAGAGAACAAGCCACAGCGATTGAAATTCGTGGCAGGAAGCAAGGTCACAGGGTCTACAGTTCAGGGCTGTGGTTGAGGAGCGAGGGTCTCTAGCCCACTCTTGGGTGCTTGAAGTATCCTGTCTCTACAGCTCTACATTAAAGGTGAAACTACAGGTGGGGAGTTTAGGGTATATAGGGCTTCTATAACACTCCTACAATAAGGTATATAGACCTTCTATAAGGCCGGTAGCTACCCACCTCAAAATGTCCTAGATCTACAGCCCCCTACATCCTAAACCTGAATTTCTGAAGCCCGAGAGCAGGTAAGAACTGTAAGGGCACCAATCCACACCGCCAGGGTTCAAGCCTTTCAGATCCGGGACAAGCTACTGGGTCCTGAACCCGACACGCTAAACCCGGAACCCTAAACCCTTGATTCTAGGGTTTAGGGTTTAGGGGTTTAGGGGTTTAGGGTTGATAAACCCTAAACCCCAAACCCCTGAATTCCTAAACCCCAGAATCCCTCAACCATGCAGCCCTATCCCTGAAGCGTTACACACAAAACTCCCCTAGACCCTAAACCCTCGACCCTAACCCTAACCCTCTTACGGCCCGGAACATCCTGGGGTTTTAAGGTTTGGGGTTGAGAATTCAGGGTGTTAGGGGTGTACAGAAGGTGTACCGTGACACTTAAGAACATTCCTTTTGAGGGTTCCCTTTGATGATTTCCTTTTATTACAGGTCCTTACAAAAGGTCGGTTCTTTGGGGTCTAGGTGGGGCGTAAGGTTTAGGTTGTCGAAGCTCTGGGCTTTGGGCTTAGGTTGTTTAAGGTTTGGGTTTTGAAGTTCATGGCTTCCTGGCTTGGACCGAGGGAAAAGGTTGAGCTTTTTGGGCTCCGGGTTAAGCGTTGAGGGTTTTGTGGAAAGTCCCCGTGAAATCATGCCAGCCTTTTCAAACCTAGTTTGGACAATGGAGGGTTCAGGAGCAAGAGCAACAAGAGCGAGAGGAGGAGCAAGAGCAAGAGCAGGAGCAACAGCAGGAGCAAGAGCAATAGCAATAGCAGCAGCAACAGCAACAGCAACAGCAACAGCAGCAGCAACAGTAACAGCAACATCAAAACCAAGCGCAAGAGTAGCAGCAAGAGCAGGGGCAGGAGCAAGAGCCAGAGACGCAGCAGGAGCAGGAGCACAAGCCAAAGCAAGAGCCAGAGCAAGATCCCACCCAACGTGAAGGGAGAGAACAACAAAAGAATCTAAAAATAAGAATGCTTTTCAAGTTTCTATTGGACGCGGAGCGTGTGATATTAAGGGGGAAGGGATGCGTCATGGTTTTGACGCCTAAAGCCGCAAGTGCCCATGCAAAACAAAAGCCTGCAGCTGCAACACAACCCCCAAAGCTCTAAAACCTAGAAGCCCTAAGCCCTAAACCTTAACAGTCCTAAATTCCTGCTGGGTCTCACTTTTCGGGCCTCCGGCTCAAGAAGGCCTCCGAATCCCCACCTTTGCAAGGAGATTTGTGGGTTTCCGGATTTTGGTTGAGACCTTAGGGGTCTGCTTGTTTCGAACAAGATTCCTACTGCGTAGGGGCTTTATGTTAAGGTCCCATGTTTTTGAGTTTGCTTTTAAGGATATATGATTTGGGATTGTAGGCTGAAAGAGAAGTTCTGATGAGGCTTCCTGAATAGCTGGACTGCGGTGTTGGCATATACTGTCCATGACTATGACCATATTAGGGGAAGGAACCCTACCCTGAGCATCGATTGCCCTTGCCCTCAAAGGACTCATATTTTAAGGCTTTTGGGCCCAAAGACCCTGTTACATAAGGCTTTTGGGCTAATTTGATGCTAAGGGTTACTGATTCCGATAAATACAAACCATATGGTTTAGATGTGTTTTGATTCTGGCTTTTTCGATTGATTAAATCAATGTAGGCTATGACTGATTATCAGCGCTTTCTATATTGACTATACATACAGCTTACCTGTTGATCTTCTATACTAAATGATAATGATGTTCATGTTGATTTTGTTCTATATATTTGCATGCATCATTTTTATATGTTTATATATATGTATGTATGTATGTATGTATGTATGTATGTATGTATGTATGTATGTATGTATATGTATGTATGTATGTATGTATGTATGTATGTATGTATGTATGTCGTCTGTATCTCTCTATTTATATGCACACCAATATATCTATAACTACATCTATATCTGTATATCTATACTATATATATATGCATAACTATATACGTATCTCTATAATATCTCTATTTCTACAAACCTATATATCTATAGATCTGTACATCTAAATATTTTTGTCTCTGTAAACCTATACATCTTATTATATAACTATATATCTATTCCTCTCTGCAACTATTTCTTTATCGATGTCCACACCTATATACATGTATGTTTATGTATGGAGCGCGCGCCGCCTCCCCCAGAGCCCGCTACAGTCT
>CAJNJA010010241.1:199-13498 GCA_905231915.1 Symbiodinium necroappetens
ATGGATTCGGCTTCGTGAGGGCCCAATGTGGGGCTGTGATTCGAAGACAAGTACCCTGAGCGCCCTGTGAGACAATCGCAGGTTTTTATGCCAAAGTTCACGCAGATTTATCCTGCAGTGAGAGCCACAGCTTCTCTTCTGACTTGCAGCGACTACAGGCTTTAATGGCGGTTTGCGCATCCGCACTCTTATCTGCAATGACTGCGCTCCGAATTTGCACAGAGGCGCTCTCTGTGTCTCAGAAGCCGACGCTTGGATGAACGTAGGGACTTTGCTCCGAAGATGTCAGGAAAGGATCGGGACAGGAGGGCTGCTGTAAGGGTGACCATAAAGGATACTATAAGGGCGAAGCGTGCTACTATAAGGGCTATCAGAGACTGAATGTGCTTTGGGGCTGTTCCTGGAGTGTCACCTCTGACGTTATCTTTCTAGCACAGTAATTAGCCCTGATAATCCCTATACTAGCCCTTGTTCAAGGTCTCCCTTATATGGTGACCTTTGAGCAGACAGTTTTCAGGTATGGCCTCAAGGTCAAGGCCACCGTGCAAGATCCGGCCATACGCCTCTGCGCTCGCAGCGGATATTTGCGAGTGACCCTCAGCGGCAAAGTACTCAGACTCAGACTCATACTCATCATCAGCATCATCATCATNNCCTCCTCATCATCCTCATCATCATCAAAATCTTCAGCTTGCATGAAGGCAGAATTGACCGCCTTTTGCATAGGAAGACCTCTGCGCAGCACTCCCTTCCGAAAGGCCAGGCCAGAGCAGCCAAGAGTGCATAGGCAAAGCTTACACGATGCCTCTTGGCAGGGAGAACACTGTGGGAGTCTCGCCGCTGTCACAGGTGCCAGGGTTGTGATGGTGGAAGACGCCTCCGGGGAGGAGATAGAGCTGGATGATGAGTGTTCCGCTGCCGCAACATTTCTCGAACCCTCAGTGAGCAGAAAGCCCGGCGGTCTAAGGGGGCGCATGTAGCCCTTTCAGGTTGGTCGGCGCCAGAGGGCTGCCTCCTCGAAGAAGGATCGCGTGTTACCCTCGAAGCCGCAGGAAGCTTAAGAGCGGCCAACTGGGGCTCCGGCAGGATGCGCAATGCAGAGCTACGTGAGTTCAGGTCGATCACCAGTGGTCCACCGTCTCGGATGAGCCATGGGTGCTGCTGGCTCTTTCTGGCCTTATGAGCAGACGTACCAGTGCAGGATGTTTTTTGTTTTTACTTGTTGCAGGCTTCAAGTCTCCTGGGACTGACAGGTCTCGCAGCTGAGAGCAATCATGGTGGGCGCCTTAAAGTCTTCCTCCTTCGTAGGACACTAGGCTCTCCTGCCTTCCAGGATCAATCCCATGAACTCCTTCACGACGTTGCTGCAACAGGGGTAGAGCCTAACCTGTGGTAATAAGTGGTGGTAGCAGCAGCAGTAGCCGTAATTTTGGGGATGGGAGGATTAGCAATAAGACCAATACCCGTGGCAGAGCTGTACCCGAGACGGTCAGCATGCCACGTAGTTGCATGAGCAGTGTCCCAGACCCTGCATGAAGGAGGGGACCGAGATGGACCGAGTTTTTGGTGATCGCTGGATGCACCGGTAGCAAGATGTTGTGAACAGCGAACGAAAGATAATGGACCAGGGGTTTGTCCAAGAGTTTAATGCAATCGCTGAGGACATCGTTCTGGGCAAGGGTGCAGAGATCACAGGCCGGAACCCAGAATTAGTCTGGCAGGGCAAAGCTGCAAGGATGAAAAGGCGGCGTAGAACTGTCGGAGCCCCCTGAGCTTACTATTGTAGCTACTGTTTCACTTATTACACTGTCCTTCTTGATAAGCAAAGTTATGACTATTTGTACCATCATGCTCAAGCTATGATATACTCACTATCAAGAAAGTACTGTAGTACTGTTATCATATGACCCCAAACCTTGAACCCCTAAACCCTCAACTCCAGACCCCAAACCCTAAATCCCAAGCCCTCAACCCTTAAGGCCTCCACCCCACGCCCTATAGACACCCCCTTAGAAAAAAAATCAAATCTAAGCCCTAAACCCTAAACCCTAAAACCCTAAACCCTAAACCCTAAAACCCTAAAACCCTAAACCCTAAACCCTAAGCCCTCCGACTGTACAGGCGATGTCGCGAATAGCGATGACACCTGGGATGTCTTGGAGGTCTGGGTTTATAGGGCCCCTTTAAAGGGGCCTTTAGGGTTTAGGGTTTTAGGGTTTAGGGTTTTAGGGTTTTTAGGGTTTTAGGGTTTCAGGTTTGGGGCTTAAGGGTGTATCGGGTTTAGGGTTTTTTTGGCACTCACGCTCGGACGAAGTTTAGGGCATCGGGCTCTGAGGGTTCAGGGTTTAGTGTTCAAGGATGCCTTGGAGGTCTGGGCCAGGGAGGGCTTTAGGGTTTTAAGGGTTTTAGCGGGTATGAGGTTCAAGGGTTTTGAGTTTAGGGTGTATGAGTTTCGAGTTTAAGGCTTCAGGGTTCAGGGGTTTAGGCTGTATACGAGCTTAGAGTTCAGGGTATCAGGGTCTAGGGTGGAAGGGTAGGAGATTTGGGCTTGAGGTTTGGTGCCTAGGGCTCCGGGAAGGCATGATGGTCGCTGCTGCTGTGCAGAGACGTCCTGCAAGAACAATGCACATGCAATGGAGTCTGCCATTCCGACAGGATCCGCCGCCAGCTGAGAACCCTGGTTGCTGCAAGAAGATAGGCCGACTGGGTACAAAGTTCAGCTCTGCCTGTCGTGTGCATTGGTGAAATTGTTCAGCCCTTTGGAATAGACGTCTTGTGAACTCCAGGGTCAGGGAATATACAAGGAATACCCTCTTCAACCGAACAGGTGCTCACGTCTTCGGACCTGACATGATGGGCCTTCACTCCTTGCCGCAGTTCTCATTTGTTGCTTGCCTGGAAAAAAAATTGGAACGGGGTTTCTCCAGGAAAGCTGCTATTTCAGTTGGTTTGGCCTTGGACTGCCACAGTGGACAAGCTGACGCGAGCCATGTCACGGGAATGTGAGATGAGTATTTGCTTACACCGCTTCGCCCCCGACAAGCCACCTGCGGCGAAGACAGTTGCACGTCTGACCCGGGGGTGCCACCGCGCCTGGAGTGAAGTAATGAAGTTAGGAACCACGCCACTCCGACTCAGACTGCGCTTACAGTGTCGCTTGAACTCACAATAGAGATGATTCAGGAAGGCTGCTGCTATGTACGCTCCTGCCAAAGCAGTAGGCGCCACCCTGCGGCCGACGTTGATCTTCGAAGATGTCCGACACCTAAGGGGGACGATGACAGCGACTCCTCCAATGCAACGAAAGATGGCCTCGTGTGAACTGCTAGCAAGTCAGATAATGATTTTCCGGCTCAGTTGTACCGCTCTCAATAGTCTTGACGGGCAAGGAGCCGCAGTAGGCTACGGAGTCTAGACTACGGGAGAGCAGCTGCTGCGATTGAGCTGATGGTATGCGAACTGCATCTCCGCTGGTTATTATTTTATTGATTGCAGTGTCTTCGTCAAGCGGCTTTTGCCATGATCCTGATTAGCCCATGAAGTTCTTTTCAAAAGATAAAGAAGTCCACATGGCAAGTCTGCGACGCGGAGACAATGGATCTAACCTTGCATTCAAGGGGCTGAAGAAGGCTTCAAATCGCTTCATTCGGGAAAAAGCATCTTGCAAGAGGCTTCGCGTCCGACTCCCATGTCTTGAGCCTAAAGTGCCTATCTAAAGAGGCCGAGGAGGGAAGGGTTGGGAATTTGCTACTTGGGGTTGGGGGCGGGAGGGAGACCCCCTGGTGGCTTGAGGTTGCATGGTTCTGAGCAGATCGGCTGTGGCGAATGTCTGTCTGGGCCGGCTCTTGCAGGCTCAAGGTTGTCACATGGTCCACATGGTTCAAGAGTCCACAGCTTTGCTGCTAGTCCTTGAGCCCTAGGCATCGTTCTGCAGCTCACTTTAGCAAATAACGCCTAACCATCTTGCTTACTCGAAGTTTTGAAGGAGGTGGGCGATGGATCTCGTGCCGACAACTTAGTTTGAAGACCCTCGTATGGGATCCTTGGGATTATTGGGTTATATACCCCTCTTAGAACCCCCTCCCTTAAGGATTCCATAACCCTCTGGAGAAAGGGACCCGTCGAGAGGAGCAGACGAGAGCCTCGTTCTCTTGGTCAGCGGGCGCAGGATGCTGCCTTGCACCACTAGGGTTTAGGGGTTTAGAGTTTAGGGGTTTAGGGTTATGAAAAAACGGAGGCGAAGTTGATTTAGGACGGTTAGGATCCTTTGTGCACTTCTGAGTTTGTGGCTTGCCCTGGCCACGCCTACGTCGAGCAATGCGGGGGTATGATCGGGGAGGGGGGAGGTTCAATGGACCTGGACCTAGTTCTCGGAATAACCTTGACAGTCTTCGACTCATCTCTTGCTTGCTTGCTTGCTTGCTTGCTTGTAGAACTAGAACCCCATAGTGTAGGGAGTCCTAAACCGATGGAGACTTGTGTTGAGCTGAGGTCCGATTACCCCGAGTATTTGGAGTTGAGGCAATATCTGGGCAACTTCTCCACTCATCGGCAGATGTCTCAGTTTTTTGGGGGCTCTTTACTTCTGTTGTGAGGGCAGAGCGGGGAGATCTGAGGAACTTGCCCTGCTTCACCATCTCCAAAACCTCCTTCGGAGAGGATATCGGCCGACCTCTTCCCAGGCATCTGCCGGGCGGTGAAGAGATCCGCAGAGATCTTGAGAGACTCTAGAACACCGAGTCGAGCACGAGACAAGATTGCAGCCCAGATGTACTGAGGAGGCTACAAATTGCGGCTCCCGGCACTCAATTCCTAAACCCTAAGCCCTAAACCCGACCGGGATTATTTCGACTGGTCCTGGTCTGCTAGCAATCTGGGACTCGCTCTGTTGAGTTCTTGACCGGGCGGAAGGACGAAAACCTCCGCAGACCACCTGGCGCCCGGGGCCCTTCTTGCGGCTGAAGCTCCAACCCACCCTACCCAATCTCTAAACCTGAGGCCCGGCCACTATCCGGTTGACCGCGACTTTCCAACCAAGCGGAGATATGAGGCCGAATGTCAGAAGCGCTCGCTCTTGTTGCCTTCTTCCCTACTGCCCGGGCCCGACACAGGAGGTCCCATCTGGTTGGCTGACGAGGACCTCGACATGCTTGAAAGGGCTGGGCTGGACCGCGATTCGCGATGATGGTGGTGGTGACGATGATTTTTTGCGACGACGATGCATTCATCTGTCGGTTCTCGGCATTGTTGAGCCTCTGCAAGCCTGACCGCCGGAAGGAGTGCGCGCGTGACGCTCGGCAAGCAGCAGTCTGAAGGGATCCCTGTGTGCCTTGACCCTCTGCAGAGCGACTTTCGAGTCGGAGGCTTCTGGATGAACTGTTTTGATGATCGTTGTTAATTTTCAGCTTTAGGAATGCAGGACAAATCTGCAGCTTGGAAAGCTTGGACTTCAGTAAGGCTTCATGCACGTTTCCCAACAGCTAATCCCTCTGATTCGCCTGGCAAAGCAGCACAGCATAGACGTTGCCGGGATTTTTTGCAGCTGTTGCACTCGCTGCGTGTCAGGAAGCACGTCTTCATGCCCTACGAGGCCACGCAAAAACCAGTGCTGGAGCATCTTACCGGGCCAGTGAGAACTTTAAAAAACCCTGAAAACCACCCTAAACCCTAAACCCCAAACCCTCAAAACCCTCAAAAGCCCTAAACCCTAAACCCCAAAGCATGGCGACCCGCAGGATCGCAGCCAAGCCTTTCAGCGCCTCCTGCCCGGCGTCAAGAATCCTGGACCTGGGCCGCCCGGCAAACTGGAGAACCCAGAGAGCCCAATACCCCGCCCCCTTAAATGAGGGAATAGAGCTTAAATTCTGAGGAATGTAGCTTAAATTGTGAGGAATATAGCTTACATTCTGAGGAATATAGCTTAAATTATGAGGAAGATAGCTTAAATTATGAGGAATATAGCTTTTATTATTGGGGGGGGGGCCTTAGTATTATGATTTTTTGTATATTGCCTAATTAAGGGGTATTGGGCTCCCTGGAAGACGATTCTTTCACGTGTTTGTGACACTTGCGGTAGCTGGGGGAATCCAAGCTGACAGGCAGTACGAAGAAGGCATGAGCAAGAAGCCCGTTCGCCTGGAGCTCAGAAGTAGAATCCAAAAGTTAGAGCACTCCAGGTACTGGAAGTTGCACAAGGGAGGTTGCTTGTACTTCCGATGGTACCTCATTTACAAAGGACCCGTAGAACGGCCCCCGACATCCCTAACATCCCTAAACACTGAACTCAAAACGCGCCAAAACCCTAAAATCCCTACGGCCCCACGCCCCCGAAAAGTCCCAAAAGCCATCAAAAACCACCCCCCACAGCAGAGCTCCCAGGTTCTCAGGAAGGCACTACGCCGGAGTGGACTCTTCCGAAGAGCCAGGACAGATCTCCCTGGCAACTTGCTCAGTGCTGCATGAGATGATGGGTTTAGGGTTCAGGGTTAAGTGAGGGTGATATGTCGTATTGTGATAGTGGTGCATACATGCATGCAGGCAAGCAGAGAGACAGACGCAGACAGACAGACCCAGCCAGGCAGGAACAGACAGGCAGGCAGGCAGCCAGGCAGACAGACAGACACTGACATACAGGTATCCATCCGCGCATGCGTGCATGTGCGTGTGTGGTTGAGAGTTGTAGGTGGCTTGCGACTCGTGGGCTTTTTATGATCTCATCTGCGGGCCAACGTTGTTCTACAAACCGGCGGCAGGGAGCATTTCTCCGGGTACCTAGTAGCAAAGAAAGCCAGTAAGCTGCTGCGACAGGCGGCGACCGGCAGGTGCCTTTTCGTGTTTGCTTTCTGATTCCAATTCTCGTTGCCAAAATTCGCTCACCGACAGCTTCAGGCCTCTGCCGAGGCAAGTTACGGCGGCGGATCATTTGGGTCCTGGTCTGTACCAATTGTTCCAGGCTTAGTCGGCGGCTGGTGCGTGTGGCACTTGTCACCCAAGTCCGATGCACACTTTCTTGGTTTCACGAGTGCAGGCCTTGAGAGTTTCAAAACGATGTCTAGGAGCTTCGCGAGGATAACTCAATTTCGCCATTTCCTCAGCTGGTACTTTTCGAGGCCGAATCGCTTCACGGAACTCAGCTGGCGCAAAGCTAAGACCCTGGAGCGCGTGGCAAGGCAGGGGTGGCCTGGGTCCACAATAAGATACCTGAGTCCAGAATGTCCTCACGTGATCGTTGTAGTATACCGCAATCATTGCGCCGTATAGTAACGTTCCACTGAACACAACTACCGAATATTGCAGAATATGCACAAGGATCGAACAGACTAAACGCATCGGCGGTATCGTTGCATTCTGATATGGTGGTGTAGGAGCCTTCAACAGTCAATTTCCGAGACCCCCTCTTGTGACGGCAGCTCTGAGCGCGTCAGAGCATGCCAGGACCAGCCGAGACACTTGGGCGGGCCCACAGCAACTTACCTGAGATGAAATTCAGAGGTTTACACCCTAAGCCCCATCGCAGTGTGCATGACACCTCGCAAGCCTCAAGGTACAGCCAGATCTTCAATCGGATCAAGCCCCAGGAGAAGCTCGGCTTGCCAAAGGCGCCGATGTGCTTTGCTCACGTGCTTGTGTATGTGTACATTTATAAATACATCAGCAAATAAATAGACAAAGATATATATATATATGTGTGTGTGTAGTTGTGTATGTATTCCCGTACCCATCCATATCTATATCTATACCTTATGTAGATATGAATGTGTATGTGTAGTGTACATGTACATGTACAAGTGTGTATACATACATACATACATACATACATACATATATATATATATGTCGAGATTGGTTCTGAAGAGGGATTACCATATACATATACGTATGTGCATATATATATACACATATATATATATACATATGTGTATGTATGCACGCATGTAAGAGCATTTTTGCAATTCTAGATTTATTTATGTTTGCATGCGGTTGTCTGTTTCTAAGGGGGGTTCGGGTGGAGATTGCGGAAGGAGCACGCGACTGTACTGGCCGTGTTGAGGCCGCGAGCTGCTCCAACATCGGATCAAAGTGAAGGGCAGTGTTTCTCGCTCACCAAGGCACCGGTGTATGTTCGGCGGTTGGAAGTTCAAGGGCATGCAATGCCGTCTTTCTTCAGGCGTTAGGTAGTGCTTAGGGTGTACGGGCCTTGGCGGCCTTGGGCCAGAGGAAGATGGTAAGATCCAGAATGCCAAAGGCATTATGGGAGCTTTAGCAGGCAGCCCTGGGCTTCTGTCGCATGACAGTCGCATGGAAAAAGGCAGTGTTTAGGGTTTAGGGTTTAGCACTTTACAATCTGATGCCGCCAGGTGCCGGTGACTGGCAGTGCCGGCTAGATCGCTTGTGATGCCATGCACAAAACTCTCCCCGAAACCTCGTTGCCTGCAGCCATGAAAGCATGCAGACAAACGGCACTAGTTGACATCTCAAATGAAACGCATGACGGTTTTGACCCCAAAGACAATGGCAAAGCGTTTGTGGGGAGAGCGTCAAGGAAGAGCTGGAGTTGAACCACCAAACCACCAGCAGCGGCTAAGCGCAGCCTGTGTCTGATGATGATGATGGATGATGATGATGGTGGTGTTTGGTCGTGATGATGATGATGATGATGGTGTTGGATCGTGATGATGATGATGATGATGAGGACGATTGACAAATCCGCCTCGCAGCGACCTGGGTGGTGGGAAGGCAGATGCTGTCGTTGCCGTGGTCAATGCTAGTACAGTCGGGCGCAATGTCCGCGTCGGGCAACCGCAGCTTCGAGTACGGCGACAGCGGCGGCTTGCACATGTGCCCGGGCACCCCATTATGCTGGCCAGCATCGCCCTTGCTGTGCTCGTGCGTCGTCGACTGAATAGCAAAATCCACACGTGACATCGAGTCAAACGGCGTCATTCCATCGTCAGCGGCATGCAACGCCTCGAATCTCGCCACGACATCCTGTGGCCGAGACGCCGCGTTGTCACGGACGTCTTGCACCCGTTTGCACCCGCGACGAAGCATGCTGCCGCGGCCTCAGCAACGGCCGCGGCTTCACTTTTGATCGTCTCCTCGACACGCATCGCCGAAGCACTTCGCAAAGCGCTGGGCGCTCGGCCGCGACCATCTTGTTTCAGCCGCCATGAGTCAGGAGCTGCGGTCCCGTCACAATCGTCGCTTATGTGAGGGGCTTCTTTGCCGAGATTTGATAAGAGACTGAAGGCTCCGCCCGGAGGGTTTCGTGCCGGATCGGCCGTCCTCAGGAGGCGACGGAGGCGGCGCCTGCCTGGCGACCCCAGACCTTCGATCGAGAGTCTTCCAAGTTAAGACCTGTGCACCAGAGACGATCAGCCGCAGGAGGAAGTCCTCGACGACCTCCTTTGCCATCCCGGCCTTGAACGCAAAAAGCGGAGTTTCATCGCTAATGTTCGCCGCAATCTCATGCAGACTTTGCGTCTTGTCATTTTCTTGGATTTCAACTCATGATTAAAGAGTCGCGTCGTGGTGGCTGATGGCTGCCGCCAAGACTAAGACGGCGAACGATGCGGCTGGACTAGCTCAGGGCCGATATTGGCACCGACCATCACTGACACGGCGAGGCGAGGCCCACCCCCGCACAGACACCCTGCCAGGCAGTGCGGTCAGCGCGGCCGCGCGCAAGCGTCACAACACCTACCTTGAACTTTGCCGTGCAGCAACTTCGTTGCAAAAGACAAGTTGACTTTAGTTTACGCCGCTTCATGGGCCGGGAACCCGGTGGCTCATTGGCTCGCACAGCGGGCGCTTTGTCAGAGCCCCCACAAACAGAGAGATGCTTACAGGAGCAACGTAACCGACGTCGAGGGAGCAAACAAGCACGCTGGCTTGAAAGATCTGCACAGGTACAGGTCCAGATGCGAGTATGTGTTGGTCTTCGTGCAAAGCACAAACGCAAACAATTGAGTAACGCTGTGGAGACGACGCCGAGGATGACGGTGCATGCTGCTGGACGAGCCGGGCGACGTCCTGCATGAGTGCTCAACTCGGGGCGCAGGCGCAAAAATCAGAAAGATGATCGTAATCTGTCAGGCCAGCCAGCTGTCTGCCGGCAAAACATGAGCCCGCTCTCCGAGGGGTTTCATGATCGACTGGGTGTCCTCGTACTCTCGTTGCGTTCTTCTGCGGCAATGCGGAAGAGGTTGCCGGAGGAACGGCACCATGTGCGCACATGATCGCACATGGGCCCTCGAAGCGTGCGATTTTTTCTACACACATTTGCATTGATCATTGGCAGCGGCTTTTATTTTCTTGTATGATATCCACGGCATGACGGGCAAACGGCTGTCGAGTCCCCATCCCATGTGCCATGTTTCACCGCGATGATTGGAATTAGGCAGCGCGACCCTCGCAAGACTGCTCCCGGTTGATGCCATAGGTACCACGGAGATCCGTGGAGCACGTCTCCAAGCAAGCCATGTTCGAGGATGTTCGAGGCGCTGGATTCGCTGCGGCTGGGGCCGCTGATGTGTTTGGCCAGTTACTTCGATGGAGCAGCTTGCCAGTATGTCTGGGCAGACGATGTTGGGGCTGACCATGTGGCGGACCAGCGGGGAGCAATGAGGCTGGCGTCCACACGGGCTCGAGAACGGGGGGGGCGCTGCGCCGCGACGGAGATCAGGCCACTCCAGCGTAGCACCCAGCTGCCTGGGCCGAGCTGCGGAAAGCTGCTGGAGCGGTATAGTAGCGGCACAAGTGCTTGCCCGAGGTCGAAAGGCGGTGTCGCCTCGTCCGTGCCGTGTGGCGTCATCGCGCCCGTGATCTGGAGCCTTTTCACGTGTGATACGACAAGGGTGGTAGCGCTAGCCGCTAGACGAATACCATACGGTTACGGCAGCATCCAAATTTGCTGGTCGGTCGCTCTGTGCGGTCGGACGGGCAGTGAGGAGCGGCTGCACGTGGGCAAGCGCAGGCAGGCGACGTGACTTCACGTCAATGCCAAATGGCAGGCCCAGGAGGGCAACTTCCCCAACTCGCCTACTAATTAATGCCTGAATTGCTGCCAATCAACTTTCTGCCGGTGGTTCGACAGCTACACAGCGGATTTTGCGACTTTCCTCTTGTTTCGGATAGCCGGCAGTCGCGCCAGCAAGATCGACCGTCACCTGCTGAGGTTCAAGCCGGCGTGGGGGTGCACCAGGTGCAATGCTCCGTTCCAGCGTGATGAGATGGCTGTGACATGGCCCAGGCCTGCTGCCCTAGCTCGCACGCTGAGTGCACCTGCCTGGAAGCCATGAGGGAGCACAGGAAACTTTATGACCCGGCTCCTGCCAGTGCCCAGGAGCAGCAGTGTGAAGGCGTGTTTGCTACCGCTGTTGTTCACATGCGTACTTCCCAGTCGACAGCATGCTCCGCGTGTCCTGCTTGAATGTCCCTATGCGCGGGCGCACTTTCTAGGTCCGACGTCGCAACGCTGTCCTAAACGTGTTGGAGCCTAATGGGTGCCGTGTTGCTTTGGTTGAACTCGTGCCACTAAACTTCCGAAAAGTGAAACATCGAAGGTGTTTTTAGATAGACACAGACGGTGTTGGCTAGGAGCGCATCGCAGGTTTTTCCGTTAGACTCGAGGAGCGCTAGCTATTAGGGGCAGCACACGGTGGATCATGCGCACTCACTATATCCGTGGCCATTATGCCGGCAGTGCCCCACTGCTGTGGGGGGATTTGAAATTTCGGAAGCTTCAGCTTTTGTTTAGCTTCTACGAGTTAAGCCGTCCCGCGTTGCGCAAAGTCGACCTGGAGCGGGGTGACCGTGGGTGCATGTTTCCATTGACAACAGATATGCGCCCCACTCTGGAGACATTCTTAGTGGTCAGCCCGTGGCGGCGTGAACATAGGGATTCTTGTTGAAAGCAAGAGGGTCAACTTACGGCAGTGTGAATGTGGGGGGGATTCTCGATGAAAGCATATACCTCAACCCAGCTGGGCCATGCAAAACCATGAAACAAACGCAGGGTTTGGGCCACTTGTGCATATCTTTATCATATGTTGTTTCCCATCCAGTCTCTAGTTTCTGCGCGATCCAGTGCTGACCTACGTCGTAGCTGCGTGCGAGCGTGGACATGTAGGAACGAACCGGTTCTGCGGCCACTCCTACCAAGGAAGGGTTTAGCTCGCATCAATCTGTTTAAGGGAATGCACATCTTTCTGCGTTGACATGGCGGTTAAGCAATCAGGGCCGGGTGATGTGATTCGCGAGCTAGGTCAAGGCTCTTAGATGTGGCTTCTGACCCCTGCTGCGCGCAGGGCCAAGTGTAGACCCCTTAACAAAAACCCGGGTTTTGGCCAAACAGCTACTTGCTTAGAACATATAGGACTCTTAAATGTGGCTTCTGACCGCTGCCTCGCGCGGGCCTACGCGGGCCTCGCGCAGGGCGAACCGCTGCCGGCTCACAGTCCTGGCTCGAGATTGAGGGGCGTTGGAGTGCTGAGGCCGCTATACCTTTGTCCGCTTGCTCGCAAGGTGCCGGGCGCGGCCGGCGCCGCCACCATATGGCCTATGGTCTGCGCTCCTTTCCTTCGCCGCCGCACGCTGGTAAGTTGAGCCCTTTTTTTTTTGAAGGCCGTTTAGGGTGTTGACCTTGAATGGCATCTGAGCTGCCACCCTGCTGTACTCTGTGAAAACCATCAACGACTTCTGTCTCCATGGCGTGAGATCATGACAATGTGTGCCTCCAGCAACGAAATCTCCTCTCAAAGGTATGAGATCATGACAACATGTACCTCCAGAAGCGGTTTCTATCACTCAAAGGTTGCGAGATTGACAGTGTGTAGCTTTAGCACTCTAGCAACGATTATGCTTTAAATGAAATGAACTTGTCACACTTTAACTTGTCAGACTGCAAACATTGGGTTGTTTGAACCCCAACCAGCATAATCTTTCAATGTGGAAAACCAAACAGCCAGTTGAATATACATTTATAAAAGCAGGGTTTAGGGAGTGGGGGAGAGCTGATCTGCGCACTCTTCTCATACACAAAGGTCTGAAACATGCTGTGAACGGAAACATGCTGTGGACGGGCAATGCGCCAAAACCCTCCCGATAGGGAATGATGAGGATGCGGCTAGGAGGTTTTTTGCATTCTCACAGACTCCTGCAACCTGTCCGCGTATGCAAGGAAGCAAAAAAAGCACCATGTGCCAGTATTTTGTGTGCCCTTGCTTGGTTGCTGTGCGACGAGCGCGCGCTGCCCTCCGCACTCGCCGCTGTGGCGGCCTCAGGCGCGGACGCCGCACG
>CAJNJA010010242.1:0-40664 GCA_905231915.1 Symbiodinium necroappetens
TTCTTTCTGTCGTTCTGCTGTTTCTCCCCTATGCGATGCCACGCTGTTGCAAATATCGACCTTCATCCATCAAAGGCTCGCATGCTGCTCGCATGCTGCTCGCATGCACCCATGCAATGGACCAAGTGTCGGCTTTGGGTCTTGGGGTCCCGAGAGAAAGGCAGCGAGAAGGGCCTCGCAATCCGTTCTCCAGCCAAAGGTCTGGGCCTGCTCCATGGCTCCATGCTCGTCTGTTCAGGTGAAAAATGCTCTCTCCACTGAGTCCAAGGCATGAAATGTCATCCTCTACCTGGTAGATATTCTCCCAGCCCTTGTCCTCGCCCCTCTTGACCTGCACATGTCTTCCAACTGCCTTCGGACGATTATATAATCCATCCTCTGCTAAATTTGAACTCCTCCACTTATGGAAAGAGCGGTGCCTCCTCCGCATCGAACATCCCATCCGAAGAACAGCCATGACTGCAGGCCAGGTAGTCATGAGTGTGCCACACAGGCGATGTCAGCACGAGTTGCTCACAGCTCTAAACATTGAGTCCCAAGTACTGCATGTATAGTAGAGCCACCTGCCATGTAGCTCGTTGGTATCAAAGCAGCGTACTTGCTCGAGCGGTGCGTGGAGAAGCACCTCCAGGATCCATTGCGGAGCCAGACTGGTCCGTATAGAATAAGCACACCAAGGAAAGAGAGGAGAGAGAGTGCGAGGGACGGAGAGCGAGCCAACAGGAGCTTCAAGGCTCAATCAGCGGAGAAGCCACGCCAGGACACAAAAAAGGAGGATTGACTCTGACGTCTGTTCAGCATTGTGTAATGGATCCAACGAGAAACCATCTGGGGCAGGCCACACTCACTCTCGAGGTCCTTCCCCTCAAAAACCCGGCATCTGCTGAATGTAGAAACATTTCTGGGTGTCTTATGCTCTGGGCTTGATCAATAAATCCTCTAGTGCTGTTGCTGCCGTTCGCCCTTTGCTCCTGAACTTCCATGTGAGCGAGAACGAGCAAGGCGAGTCGCAGGCACGGAACCTGGCCTGATAAGCGCGAATGAGATGGTCACCCCAGAGGTGCCTTCTCCAGGCATCTGCAGGCTGTCGCTGGTCGTGTGGCAACACCGTCGTTCCCGCAACACGGCCTGTAGTGCCCAAGCGTAGCCTCGACCTGCCGCTGCCGCCAAGCGGGAAACACGGTGTCTGACTTCACTCTACCCGCTAACGCAGCTCGCGAGCCTGCACTTCGTTACTCGGGGCACTAGCAAAGCACACAGCTGGGGAGACACATTGAAGAGGTGCACCACATCCGTTCGCATGACATGCTGAGAATGCAGGGAGGCGGGGCCTGAGTGTCTGACTGCATTGAACTGCATTGGGCAGGTTACATGTTGATGCTGGTTCGGTTTGCTTTCGGATGGATCATGTCACATTCCTCGGCATAGGAATCCCGCCAGGCAAGACTTCAACCGATGTCAGCATTGCCACTCTCAATCAGGTCCGCCGACACGACGGCTGAACTCTAGCACATCTGGTCGATGGAAGAAGTCGAGGTCGAGCACCTGCTGCAAGAAGCACAGACAGTGGCAAAGGCGACTGCTCCAGGCCTCCCAGGCGGTGCCCCAAGTAAGCGAGAGCGAGGCGAGAGGTACTTCTTGCATCTGCTCGAGGCCGTCGACTTGGACCTCGGCTTTGCCGGAGCCGAGGAGCCGAGGCTTTGTCCTCTGAAGCTCTGGCGCTCCGGCTGGAAGAGTGACGTTGATTCCAGCTGTTGACAACAAAGCTGGTGGGTTCGGAAGCCTCACAGGGCGCCATTGTTTCATGCCAAGGTAGGTGAGAAACAGGGTCCCGAGCTGCAAGTCGTTGAGGAGAACCCACCTAAAGCGACACTCGAAGCCAAAAGCTCAGGCTCGAAAGCCAATGCACCTGCCCCCTGAGCCAGTCGCTCCTTGACAAAGCTCGACCACCTCGGCACACACATCAGAAAACTCCATCTGCACAGAACTGTGGCCCATTTTGCTGAGGTTAGTGCCCCTGCGTGTGTGCCGGATCCTCCAGTCCAACCTCAAAGAGCCTGTCGAGCAACGGAATGCTATTGACCTTCTCTCCCACCTCCCTTCTCAGAGCACGACCCATACACGGATCTGTATTTGATCATCTCCTCCGTCTCCGCCAGAACACCCGAAAAAGAGACAATGTGTCGTTGTAGATACTATCCTAAAGTATCTGCAGTCGGAGATCCTCAATTGTGAGATCTGCCTAAGATGGCGCGACTGCTGGGATGCCAAAGCTTGGTCGGCACATGTAGGCATGTAGAAGTCCTTGAAGGGGTCCACACTTCTGGATCCTGTCGTACGTGCTTACCCGTAGAGGCTTATAATGGCTTCTAGCAAGGTTATCAAATCGCTCATGCTCTCTGCTTGGATCCTTCACACTGAAATGTGGCATCCGAGTCTAAGTGCAGCAGGTAACGCCTCAGCTTAGAAGCAATGCCCGTGCAAGACGTGACGCATTGGTGACAGAAAGGGGACGAAGGATGTCGGGGAGTCACCCCAGAGCTACCCCCAAGTGCAGAAGCTTCTCAAGCCCGCATCAGCAGGCTTCTGAGTGCCGAGCATTCGCTGAAAAGCTGGCAGTTCCAGCACATTCGAGCTTTGAAAGCGACACATGTGTCGGTACCCTGCCTGTGGACAAATCGGCTAGCTGCAAATTTCGACGACGCTTGCCGCTTGCACTGAGCGATAGGCCTCGTGCCGGCGCGGCTTTTCTTTACGTATCCGAGGCGAATCTGAACGTGTCGCATCCATCCACATCCTGATACGATGCGGGGAAACTTGAGACTCAGATGAAACCGCCCATGACAATGACAGCTCAAACCACCGGGTCAATCTTGGCAGAGGGCAGATCCAGTCGGTCTAAACGGACCTGCAGTCTTGGCCAGTCATGCTGATCTGCGACGCTTCAACAGAAATCATGCATCCACCTGCCCATCTCCAAGCTTCACTGATTGAAAGTCGTCTGACACGTCGATGAAGCGAATGTCCAAGCCTAGAAGGTTCGACATTGCCAGAATTCGCAGTTTTCTCTGAGATAGCCTGAGTCGGCCCTGCGCGTGATCACACAGAACGCCCAAGCATGAGCCACACTTTGCTCGTACGTTCGCTCGTGCGACAGAAAACAACCTTCTGCCGAGTCGCGGACCAGGGGAGGCAGCTGTTCGAACGACATCCATCCACATCAGCAGTTCCTGCTCCGTCGCACCCTCCATGTGCCTTGGCATGCTGTGCTGCAACGCGGCAATGTAGGTCGAACCCCCTGCTGCATTCGGCTTTGCAAGCAGCTCGGTTAACCCTGTAACGGCTCTAGCGACTCTCAAGTGCAAGACGCGGTATGGAGGACGTAGATGGGGTACTCAAGCCTCCAGCAGAAGGCAGACCCTCAAAGGTGACTCTTGCATCCTGCACAGTCATGCAACCATGCAACCTCAGAATCTCACCACTCTAATCACGAGTTGCATCTTCCCCACTCCTTTTCGCTCGGAAGGCAGCTTTCGCTTCTCAGAGACAGTGCTTCGCACTCGTCGAGAGTACATAAGGAGCTGCCACACGACTCAGATGGTATCATGTGGCCACAGAGTCTACAGAGCATCGGGTTTTTGCGGAGTCGGGGGCGGTGCAGGTGCTTTGCATGCAAAGGGCGACACCGGCGGGCTGATTGGACTTCGTCCGGGTGGCCTTGGTCGAGCAGAGGCCTTCACGCCGACATCCGATTGACAGTGTTCACATCTCTGAACAACTGAGAGCCCTGCCGCAAAAGAGCGCGGTCACCCTCACATTCCGTCAAAGTGGCAGCCTCACCCTTCTTTGGGGTGGATACCGGGCATTGCTCGGCCAGTGTCTGGTAAAGCTGCAAGATCTGCATCGCACTCAAGAAACTGTCGCGCTCCTCACTGCCACTCAGGATAAGCAACCAAGTTTCCGACTGCGCCGAAACCAGAACTGCTGATTTGACCGCATCGGAAGCCAGCTCGTTTGACGCTGTTGAGGTTTCTGCTTTCTGAAGATGCAAGCTGCCAATGCTCCAGGCACGAAGCTGTTGCCACTGGTCGCTCCCATCCGTGGAGCCCTTCAGTTCCTGGGCTTCGCAATAGAGCTGCATCTTCTGCACGAATGCTCCAGTGCCATCGGACAGCTGGCAGGCAAGTGACGAGAACACGAGCTCGATCTCTCAGCTGGTACTGAGCCGCTTGGCGCCGCCCAGGCGGTTGTACCCTCGACACTCGGCAATCTTGACCTGAGAAGGAGGTGGAGGCCAGTCTCAGCCAAGAAAGGTCAAGGCGTCAATTGAGGCTCAACGCGCATATCCGCAGCGGAAATGTCACTACTGACGCCAAGCGACCTGCTGCTGAAGCTCTGCCAACCTGACACGCAAGTACTCAGCAGATGCAGTGTTTTGTGAATCGTTGGTTGCCCGCAACCGGACCTCTGCTAAGCCCAGCTTGAAACCCCAAGACATGGGGAAACCCTCTGAAAGCTGCCAAGGCACAAAGGCGCAGACGAGTTTCTGCAATTGTTCCCGTGACTGGCGATGAGTGGACTCGCCGTCCAACCACTGCGGCGCCACCTCTGCAAGCTTTAATCACACGCGTGAATCGAACCTGTCTGAAAAGCTGAGTTCAAACAAGGTTCCATGCTCTGGGGCACATTGCGACCAGGCAGGTCACCAGCATCAAGAGCTCTCGCCGGAGAGCAGCAGCAGTCAAAGCATGCATGTGCCATTGGAAGGAGAAACACTTAAGCCGCAGGTGAGCTTCCTGGAATGGCAGGGTGACATAGTGGGTCAGTCCTATCGAACGATTCTTCTGTCAAGACACTGATGGCACCGGGTGCTGGCAATGTCCCCTGTCAATGGGTAGGGAATGGTAGGGAATTAGGCGGCTGCGACTGACCGCCGACATCATACATGCCGATTTGAATATCGGATGCTGGCTTGCTCGATGCATGCAAGAACGCTCAAGCATTCAAAACATCGCACACAGCGTTTGTCAGCTCGGCAAGCAATCCTGAGGCCGCAGCACCCAGGAACATCCTGACAAACTCCGAAGATTCTTCAGAAGGCTGTCTTCGTTGGAGCATTTTGCCTGAAGCAGCAGTCTGGGTGGCCCTCACCTTTATCACTGACAAGGCGACATAGCACGGGCATGGCGCCTCCTCCAAAACTCGCGCCAACAGCTGCAACGCTGAACCTGACAAAATGCATATCAGCTGCTTAGCCTATGGCTCCAGCGATGTCATCACTGCAAGTGCAGGCCTGACCGTTCCTTGTCTGCGACACCTCCCCCGACACTGGGATTCGGATCGGACAGTGATTGGACCCTCGAATCATACGCAAACAGCCCACGTCGCGCCTGCTGGGTCAAGACTGCGAAATCTGAATGCCTCTGACCACCAGCAATTTCATTTCTTCGCAGAGTAAAAGTGTAAAGCTGACGCTGAGGAAGCAGCCCATGCAGGAGGCATTGCCGGAGCTGCCGAGCTTAAAGCAACCTGCGAAGCAGGCTAGCGCGCCTTGCAGGAGTTTCCTTTCTAGGGTCGCGTGGGCCTCAGTGCCTGGAACGAGGTCGCTGCCCTGCCCAACGCGAAACTCTGCAAGCTTCCAGTCTCGTGTGCACAAGAGCACTGAACACAAGATTCTGCTCAAGGATGCGGCCACGGTGAATGCCAAGGCCCAGTGCTGCATCTCTTCTTCGCCTTCAGATCAGCGCTGCAAGCGATCTCGTCTTGCCGTCTTGCCGACGTTGTACTGAGTCTGATCAACTAAGTAAAAGATGCGAACTTTGCTGGAGATCCCGTGTGATCCTCTGCAACCGCCAACGGACCCGTCAGCCCACGGTGCCGAAAGGGGGCTGATGCCTGACGAGCTCTGTCGCCTGCTCTGCCCCGCCTTCTGCACCCTACAGGAAAGGCCCGCGGCCTTCGCAGGAATCCAACAGCCCGAGCACGTCCCCTCGGTCGACATCCAGGACCTCATGCTAGAGGCTGTTGAGGTCGAAACTAGCAAACGAGCAGGCATCAGACTGGGTATCCAGGCAAGGTTTAGCTCACCCTCAAGCACTCGGGCAGCTGGTTGTTCCTCCTGCTCCTCGCGGCGGCATGGGACGCTCTTCGGCAAACAACCGCAACATGCCTGAATCATGTGTTGCGGATCCTCGGACATGGCATCAACCTCGAAGAGCGTCACGCGCTGAAGGTCCTGTGCGGCCACCAACACTTGTAGCCCCAAGACTTCCCGTCCACTGACAGGCTTCCAAGCGAGCCCACCTTGAGGGAGAAGGTGCTACCGTTTCTGCGAAGCTGGGCGACAAAGACTGCCTGATCCTTGCTTCAACTCCTACAAGAAACGATTGCCGCAAGAGAACAACGGAAGACCTGAAACTAGCTCAATCCAGCCTCGGGATCAACAGGCATTGTCGTGTGCCAGGCGACTTTGACCTCAACTACATGCGCCGCCGGTCCTGTGGCCAGAAGCGGAAAGACGAGCAGTTATCTAAATTTCACGATCTTTATGCAGAGAGAGGTGGTCAGCAGCAGTCTGCCTGGGGGCTTCAAAGCCCAATCCACCCAGAGAAGATGACTCGTCTCATCAGCCTTCGCAGTTAAGTTTGCGAGATGCCCTTCAACACTCTTAGTCAGTCTGCGTCAGAGACCTGGCTTCAGAAATGGAGGCTTCTTACTCAAAGCTGCCAAGCCAGTTGTCCGCATCACACCTTCTCGACCTGAAGAATTCCCTCGCGGGTCCCTGTTGAGCCACTGGGCCCAGGATCTGATTGTCGCGGATTGCTGGTCTTGCGGTGCTCCAAAAGCATTCGTCATTCTTCTCGTGGATGAGGACGACGCTCTAAAGTGGGCCTTTCTCCATCTCCGGCTAGTTCACGAGTCAGCCACACAAGCTCCAAAAGCCTAAGCATTGTGATGTAGACCAGTGTACAATAGGTTCCTGTTCTTCGGAAGCCGATCCGTTGCCGCACGTCGTCACCCGTCAGTGGCCCTGGGTCAAGCATTCTTGAACCTTCCGGTCAGGCCCTTCGTGTCCGCTCCAGTGCCACTGTGTTTAGTGAAGCCGCAATACAGCATCAGCAGATATCAGCAGCTAGTGCCACCTGCCTGCTTCAGGACCACTGCCCATCATGTCTTGTGATTAGGTTTTTGTCTGATGACAGCCTGAGATCTGCCGAGGCCGGCGGCCGGGGCGTCTGGATAGGTGTAATGTAAGTAATGCTTCCCTTCTGTCCTAGGCTTCCACTAGCGAGGTGCGGACCAGTTCCGAGGCGGCTTTCTCGTTAGCGAAAAAACTTAACGTACAGAGATCTCGCTCGATATGAGTCTGTGTCCCTGCCATCAACTAGGGAAACTCTCTTTTAGGATCAGATGCGCGTGCGGTGCCAGCACGTGAGCTTAACCAGGCCTGCACGCACCGTGGTGGAATGGTTTGCCCCGTGTTGAGCGCATGACCAAAGACTTGAAGCCTTGGATGCATCCAGAATAGGCAAGGGTGCAACGACGACGGATGGCAACTACAGACTTACCGCCGCTTGTGCCTTGCAACGTTTAGAAGTTTAGAAACCAGGCAGCTTCTCAGCACATGCTGTCACCACCAACACAGCTGTAGAGAGGAGCACGGCCAGGACCATGGCTGGCCATCTGCGTCATGCTCTGCAGGTGCTGAAGCAAACCACATCTTAGATCTTCCAGCCCCATGTAGCAAACTAAACCATGTCGTGTTGCAAAGGTCTACACGCCAGGGCAGGCCAGGTACTTTCACCCCTCCAGTCTGCGATCCTGCCCGCAAGTCGCACCGGTCTGGACTGTGCCAGCAGAAACTCTGATGAATCTGCAGACCGTTTCCCTCTGCAGTCTTATTTTGGCTACAGCTTCTTGGAAGTCTGCCTTTCTAAATCGAAGCCGCATTGACCGGCTAGGCAGAGCTGACGCGCTGTAGCTGCGCCACACCTGCTCCTCCTGTAGACTCCTACTGTACTCACGGAGAGTCTTGTTCAAGCTTTGCGTATCCATGCAGAACAATGTACAACAGCTTGTGGACACGGTCTTTCTTTCACTTGTTCTGGTGGCCCTACTGGCCCTACTAGTGATTCTCAATGCGAAAATGGGCAACGAGAAAGTGTGCGCGTGTGTGTTTCCTCCTATGTCACCATGCGAAGTTGGAGAACCAGTTTGCGAGGCGGGTGCACTTCAAACTGGCCGAGGCCTCACATTGCTGAAATGGAAAACGAGTGCTCCCAGCAGCTAGTGCCCCCCACCGTAGGTGACCTGAAAGCGCATAGCAAAGCTGCCGCAATACTTTGGCCGGTCTGCCAACAGAGCAAGGCAACTCGGCCTTGAATCTTTTAACTGCTTCGATGCAGTGGGTAAGGTCCGCGAGCATACCTGCCAAGGATACAAGTATATACAAGTCAAGCCCAGTGGAGCATTTTACGGACGCCCTCGTCAAGCCGCCTTCGGACGCCGCTTTCTCCTTCTCTAGGACGGATTTTCGCGCTCGGTACTTCTCTTTATCCTCCTCCTGTCAAGTTCCGAACGTTTGTCGCCATTGGCTCGTGCCCAGTCCCCTGTGTCCTGCAGTTGCATGTCAGCCATGACCCCTTCAAGGCGTCGTAGCATGGGGAGAAGGAAGAAGGACTCCTCGAATGAGCCCACGGGTTGTGTGTTGCAGCGCCAGCCAGTCGAATGACCACAAGCAGGGCCTGTTGTCTAGGTCCGACAGCCGTGCAGCCAACAGATTGGCAAAGGAACCAGAGGTTTCTGCCAAAAACGAAAGATCCGAAAGGTTGGCAATGCCAACTCCAGAACACAAGACCGAGTCTCCGAGTACAGCTGCATGTGGTCCGCAACCACCTGAAGCAAACTGCTGGAGCAAACACAACTTTCAATGAATCCTCATGCGGACAAACATTGAAGCCGAAAGATCGAAGGGCTGCCACAGGGTTCGCAGACATTTGCAGGCTGAGTTAGACGTGGACGATCCCGAAAGGACCATCGGGTAGTTTCGTCTTGGACCAACGCCCAACAAGACATGCCTCGATTGACTCAGGAGCACACACTTCGAATGACGGCAAAGGTCTGCTCAATGATCCTGAACAGGTGCGATGTCAGACATACAGCGAGATACACGACAGTGTTCAGACAGAGGCGGGGTTGACTTGGTACACTACCTCGCCTGCCTACAAATTTGAATCCATCTCCGCCACCCCAGCTAATCACGAGGAATGGTGGGAGGCGGTAGAAGTTCAAACATGCAAAAACACGGTGCTCGACTTGACAGCAGAACACCAGCTTCAGCTCCGGTGCAAATGACAACTCCATGACAAGGAATTGCGACAACCGCCGCTTCCTGCCTTTGGACCATTTTGACTGACTCTTTGGCTGCTACATCCTCGTCCGGGATCTGCTTCACTTTCTCCCTCCCAGACACGGGGAAAAGAGGATGAAAGAGAAGGTGCTAGTGTTGCTAGGTATTCACAAGCGCCTGAGGGCCGTCTGCAGGGTACCTCTCCCTCTTCGCTCCTGATGGATGCGCGCCTGTCGATGAAAGACCCGGAACCCACATGCACCCACTAGAATTGTGAACGACTTGCTGTAGTTGCTAGAGAAGGGGGGAGGCCTTTGTTGACTCAAATGTCGGGGCAATCTCCTCCTCGTAGCCCGAGCCGATTGATGGCATTGAGCCGGACTTCAACAGCATGAGGGGCGACTGGAACATGCTGTCCATAAAGTCGCACCACATCCTGAGAATTCACTTTCCCACTACGACTTGAAGGCGAGAGCCCTCTGTCCTTGTGCGCGCCAGTGTAAATTGTATGCATCCACGGCTCTGCATAAATCGAATTCGATGCTTGTCACATGCAGCATCGAAAGCATCAAATATGCATCTTTTCATCGTGTCATTTCTCTGAATCACCTGTGCCTGCAATTGCTTGTAAGCTTGCGAGAAAGAGAAGAACTTTCGTGACCGAAGCGCTGGACGGAGGCCTGCTTGGGAATCAAGCGTGAAAACATATGCTCCTCCGGAGAACCTGTGAGTCCGAGCATGAACTGCACCGTGGCCTGTTCGCGAATGCCAAGCGCCGAACGACAGACTGCGATGCACCATGCCTCCTTCTGCTCTCCGAAGAAGAACTTCAATCGCTCCCCGACATATTTTGTCTTTGTGCGCATTCTAGTGGGCGCATTCCTTTGCTAGACATGCAACGGCATCTCGAAATGATTTGCGCGGACTTTGACATCAAACACCAAGTAAGGAAAACCAAAGACTGGATGCTGCATCATTAGCTGTGTGATGGTATCCTGCATGGTGCCGCTTTCATCAGGAATTCCAAGACAGCGATGCAAAGCTCGCAAGACAATGACAAGAGCCTGTCCTGCCAGGTGCACTCCTTCAAGCCAGAGCCTCGTGCCTCAAAAGAGCTCCAAGAATAAATCCTTCAGAAGCCTTGCTGTCTTATTCCGCACCTGAATGACATCCACGGGCTCCAGCTTCTTGCCGAGCCCTGCGAAGCGGGTGAACACCTCGACCTCGTACATCACCCTGCAGCAGGCGATGCGTGCAGTCTGCAGCCCTCCTAGAGCCAACCTCTTTCGATAAAACACTACAAGTAGCAGCACAAGTCACTGTCAACATGCTGGACACGGTGCGACTCGATAGAAAACAACCGCACACAAAGGGTGACCAGAAAACCGCTCGTCACCCCATAGGAGCGAGTGCAAAACTTGACACATGCCGTGAGCTTAACTGCCATGGATTCGTGGCAGTATATTGAAAACTCCTCACTTGCTCGAGGACGGGCCTTCGGAACTGAGCTCCGCCGTTGAGCGACACGTCCATGGCCGGCAGCTTCACCGTATCACGAAGGTAGGCAACGTACGAATCCAGATCCTCGTGATTACACGGCCCGCGTCAAACAGAAGTGCAGTGTCCGGAGGGGTGGGGAACAGGCCTGTCCTCAAAGGATACCGGAAGCAGTTCCTGTTCGTCTAAAGTCTTCGTCCGCGAGCAGTACCTGCCGCGAAATGAGGCGTGGGATGTCAACAAATGTTGATTCAGTCGCACAAACTCACCTGAGAAAAGGAGGCTATGAACAACAACATCTAGTTTAATCAACTGCTTCGCCTATGACATGAACCAGAAGCTTCAACATGCTGCGCAAACGCAATAGGCCCGCGCAGGCAGAGACAGAAAGTGCGACAGAGGGCACTCATGAAACGACCGGAGCTCTTCTTCCAAGGTCTTTCGATTGTGCTCGGAAGACAGCGCGCCCTGCGCCAGGGTTGCAGATCGCCCCCAGTGCTGCGCGTCTGGAAAAGCTTCGATGCCTCCATAAGGAAGATGAAGCTTTGAGCAAACGTGATTCCAGCTGACCGCGTTGCGTGGAGGATGTTGTCCTGAGCAGAGAGATACATGGCTTGCAGAGCCGAAGAAAGGGCCGAAGGACTGGTGAAGTTTCCTCTAGCTATTCCTCTGAATGCATCACACCATTACAGCAACCACAGATCTCAGGCACAGAAGTGCAGAAGTAGTCCTCATTGATCGTCTCTGTTTCCTGCCGGATCACATCCAGCTTCTTCTCGTGCTCCTGCCCATGAGAGACTGTGCATACCATCCACATCTGACCGGCGGCCAGTCCTCCTGCATAGTTTTCAGTCTGGTCAGCATTGGTGCCAATGCATCCGCAAAGAGTTGTTGGATCTTGATCTGTCGAAGGGCATGGCAAGTGGCAACTGCCTCGTGCATTTCTCAAAGCGGCGAGGTCGAGCTCCAGCCTCCATGAAGTTTCTGAAATTTTGAAATCCAATTGTCATCTTGTACCTTGTCTGTGCATTGTGCAACCTCTCCGTGCTTAGATGACAAGACGACAGAAATTCAGCGTCCTACTTTGCAGATGCACCCTTCGCCGCCAGCGTCTCCATGTCTCGGTCAGCGCATTCCTACGGCAAGGCAGCTGTTCGAGAAACTCAATGCTCCGAACCCTGGATGAATCAAGGCAAAAGTCTTTGCGCATCTCGCCGAACGCTTTGGGCATCGTATCAGTCCAGTGCGGCCTTCGCGAATGTGACACAACGGGGCTACCAGTCTGGAAACAAGCTGTTGAGGCATCAAGTCGCATCACGCTGCAACCATTACCAGGCAGAAAGCTGGCATGTCTATCGCTTAGCTCCTGGCAAGGACACGGCAAAGCGTGCCAAGTGCTGAGGAAGGTCACCATAGCCCTCAAGCCTGAATCATCAAAATCCTGCGCAATCTGCGGAACGTCGTTTCCAAAGTGCTGTGCTTCGCGCCATTTGTTGATGTTCTCCGGTGTCAGATCACCGTAGTACCTGCAGCTTCAGCTTTCCCGTCCTTGACGTGCTTGTCACGTGTCACGTGTCACGTCAGGTGGTCTCACTTGTCGAGCTTGTTCCTTATGAGGATGGTCCGCTTGTATGTCGGGTCCACTTGCTTGGCTTTCCCAAGCGTGGCAAAGCCTACCAGAGCCAGGACACGCTCATTCAAGTTGAGCCACAATCAGAGTGCATGCCGGTTGCAGTGCGAAGGCAAACGCTGAACTCAGGGCGGCCTGCAGCGTCTCCAGCCTCCTCCACACAAAGCATGATGTTGTTCTCATCGTTCCTGAATCGAACCGACAATGGGTGATGTTTTCGGAAGCGTTACTCATCGGAGCTGGGGTACCGACATGAACTTGAACACCATAGTGTCAATCTTTTTGGCCAGCTGCTGCATAGCATCATCCTTGGCGTAGGACCTGCAGGACTGTCCCAGCTCGAGGGTGAACGTCGGTGTTGCCACTGTTGTCATTGCTGCGACGACTTTGGCTGCGATGCTTCCTGCGACTGCTCCTTGTTCGTACTACTCTTTTTCGAGTGCTTCTATGACTGCTAGGAATACCACTATTTGAGCCGTCGATCTTACTGCGATTGCTACCATCATTGTTGCCGTTCGGCACGGAGGGGAAGGCTCTACGTCCACGTGTTCACGGCATGTGTAGCCGATTCTGGTCGCCGCCTCTCGGATGCGGAAACATGGTTCAGAAGCAGCCAGTGGGCAAACCTAGAACAGTGTAAGAATAATTTTGGGGAACCCCAAATCCTAAAGTTGTGATGTGAAAGAACATACCACGATCGTACCACGAAGACCTTAGAGGGAAGTTAAGCACACGATCGGAAGATGCAGGAGCCTGAATCCAGGCAGGTCCACAAGTCCAAGGTCTGTACAGTCTTGACCTCCGCAGCAAACTCTCACACAGCCCGAGTTACGGATGGGGTTGATTGAGGCCGGCGCCCTCCACCTTGACGCGTATGGGCATTTCGCTAACGTTCTGTCCACAAGCCTCCCGAGCGAGAAGAATCGAACTTCGGCTCGCAGCTGCTTCGCCGACGACCATCACTGGCCTCGTGAGCATTGCCGACGATGATCATCACCTCTTGCACCGGATACGTCGACCATTTCTTGAGATTCTCGTCAAAGACCGACCACCTGAAAACCGCAAGCCAGAGCAAGCCGTGCGGATCTGTGCCAGGCCCCAAGCCTGGAAGGCATCAAACCCGGAACATTCCGGAACTCCAGCACCGTCGGTCTCCTGCCCCGAGGGTCCGCAAGGCATATTCAAATGCAAACCGCCGAGACCTGCCTGGATCCTAAAGAGCCTGAAACGAAGTTGAAGGTCTCTCCAGCAAGGGCCTGCAGCAACGGCCCGGACCACGAGGTCCTACTGAGTCCTGCCCTTGGGAGTTGAAGGGACTCCAAGTCTAAAGCCGGGCTCTTGCAAAGCGTTGAGGAAAGCTCGAAATCACGCTTCAGCTTGCCGGAGCCAAGAACAACTTGTCTGCTGCACAGAGGAGATGCGGACGTCCAATTCAAGACATCTGCTAATCCGCCGAGGGCATCTTGGTCTAACCGGAGGACTATGTAAACTCCCCCCTTTAGCGCCCTGATGCGCCCTGCTTCTCGCCCCCCATGCAGAAATGACAAGCACTTTGGACCCCGGGCCGCGGCCCTCGCGCTACAATGCCGGCTAAACTGTACATAAAGACTTACGCAACCTTGGAGTCCGATGTGCACTGCGTTTGGCCTTACATGCGCGAAATTACGACTCTGCTGTCTCCCCGCCTCGATCAGGCGCGACTTGCCAACACTCTGCTTCCCAATCACAATAAACTGTGGAATGGGAAAGCTGAGGCTGTCCACCTGCCAGGAACGCGGCACAGGACACTTGTACAGCGGTTGTCATATGCCTTCGACACACTCCGCAACATCAGCGCTCATACGGCCTTTCCGTCGAGCCTCGCTTTTACTTCGCAAATCAAGTTGAGTAAATGCTTCTTCCTCCAAGCGGGAACACAGGTCTATGAGAGAGTGACAATGCAGATAATTACATGCAAGCTCGACAATCGACCGCGAATCTCCACCAGTGTTTGCCATGCAAGAGTGCGTCTAAATGCGAAGTCCTGTTCTCCGCCGCATCATCGCCCTAGGTTTCGTGATCGGTGCAGCAAGGAATCAGCTGGTGCTTCTACGCTTCTGCCCCTGCTGTGCGACCTTCTACTGTGGACAGTCCAGGCCGAAAACAAAACAAAAGACGAAAAACATCACACGCTGCCAGCCGCTTCCGTGCAAGCAAGACTCTGCCATGGCCGGCTGTGCGGCACCAAAGACGGCTTCGTGACTTGACGGCCGGCACGGCGTGTGGCATGGAGGTCATGGGGCTAAAGCGGCCTGAATAGTCGGAAAGCTATCACGGCCCTGGCAACTTGACTATAGCTACCTTCAGATCTTATCAGACACATCAGTTTTGATGCTACTCTCGATCTGGCCGCTGCCAGTTTGCACAGCTCCTAACAGGACAAACAAACAACTCTCCTCTGGGCTTCTCGGCGTCTCGGCGCCCTCAAGATCTTCTCGGTGGAATACAATCGGTCTGTAGGGCTGAGAGTTGAGAGCAATGATGTTTCGGGTGCCCAAGATGCAGGCCGCAGGCGATCACGCCAAACTTGGCTGCAGAGGAAAGTCCACACACGATGAAAGAAGGAGAAACCCACGGACGCTGCGAAGAAAAAACAACATAAAGCAGCTAGGCTGTGATTGGACACAACAGGAAAAGGACGAAGACCCGAAGAACCCATGCTTCAATCTGCACCCGGCGAGATCGGCCTTTTCAAACAGCAGCTCATGCATCGACTGAGGTCCGATCCTTAGACTGAGTGCATGTTAGCATGCATCGCATGCATCTGCGACGGCCAAAGATAAGAATGCACGCTCGCAGAGCAGAAGGCTCGGGCATCATGCTGGGCGGCAGCTTCCAGCGCTGCGCTTGATTCAACGACTTGCCGGAGCTTGCAGAGCCTTGGGAAGAAGTTTCAGAAAAACTGCAACTACCAAAACACTTTCCCTGCTCCAAGGCCAGCGGCTCCACTGCTCGAGCACTTCTGCTCGCGAGCACCTCATAGAACACTCAGAACATTTGAGAACCAAAGTGACACCGAAACAGCAAAAACAAAAAACACCACACTCAGAGAGCGGAGGCCTGTCTAAAGCGCTCCACGCAGTCGCAGCTGCAGAAGATCCTCCCATCTCTGAACTCAGAGCCCACGAGAGGCGACGGATGGAGCTCGGTGCCTGCTTTGGGCCGACGAGGTGCCGGGCCGAGAGGCCTGAGAGGTCTGCTCCTGCCGCTGTCAGCTGTGCTGCGTCCGCTCTCCGGTCGCATCCGACGGCCCCTGGCCCGACCTCTTCGGGCTCGAGGTGAAACGCGCTCGCCACGAACACTTGCCGGAAGCATTGGTAGCAGCAGCCCTGCACGACGGCACATCGTCTTTCAGGGACGAGCACCAGTGAAGCTGCACCATATTGCGGCTTCGGCATGGGCCTTCTGCGCACTTGAGACGGAGCTTCTGCGTTCTAGTGCTCTGTCGGGCCCTGCATTCGCCTGTGACTGGACTCATAGGGAACGCTTCAACATGCTTCAACCACTGCATTCGGCTGCCTGTTTAGAGGAGGCCCTGCTCGAAGGGGGCCGGCGCTCCTGAGCCGGAGGCCCACCAGGCCCCACCAGATCAAAACGACAACCAAGCCGAGGCGCGGCCACCTTCGGGCTTCCCACCTCCATGAGAGCCGCATCTTGTGACGGACAGCCGCTGTCTCCCTCTATCGCATTTCCCTCTGCCTTCACATCCTCCTCCAGCAATGGAAGCGGACTGTCATCGCCCACAGCTGCATCAGCATGAGCAACTGGCGCTGGAACTAAGTTCACATCAGAACACAATGACGCAAGCTTCATCTTTCAATTGCCGTTCTCTCTGCTCGAGACCCCAACGAGTGGGGCAATGCGGGCGCTGCTCTCCTGAATGCTGCCGTCTCTCGTAGATGTAAACTGGCAGTACAGGTATCCTTAGGTTGACTTCCATTTGTCAGGTTGGGTCCTCGCGAACATCGATGCCAGCCCGCAGGCAAGTGCCTCAGCACCCGTCGCAGCTGCCGCTTGACGAGACTTTGAGGGCTAAGCCGGTGGCCCAAGACGACCCCAATGCTGGCAATCAGTGGGTGAGACCGAGAAGTTCGCACCTGGACAATGGCCCAGATGGAATTCAATGGCCTTCAGAAGGCAACTCGGCGTGTCGGAGCCGCCGCGGCCTGGCACTGGTGCGTCTTCAGCCGCCGAGGCCTGCAGCCGGGGAATGATGCGCGCTGGCTCCACCTACATCGGATTCGCTTTGCGCCTTCAGGGCTTGCAAGAGATGCCGCCTCGGCGAGGCCGGTAAGCCCGCCTTGCGTTGCTTGCGGCCGGCCCCGGCCCTTCTCACACTCGGCGCGCCTCTTCCAAGAGCTCCTCGGAGGCTGAATGCAGTGCCTGGGCGACGCTGTGGGATGTTCCGGGAGAACACTGCGCTCGGAGCGCACCTCGAGGGAAGCCCCAGGCGCACCGGGTCCATTAGCCAGCAATGGCGCCTAGAAATCTTCAATGAAACAGCCATGCATGGCTGTCTTCACTCGAGGGACCGACAAACTGATCCAGTCCGTTTTGGACCAGAAAAGAGTGCACCTGCAGTCATCTGCAAAAAGTCGCGAGCAGTCGCTACAAGTAGCGGCTTTCCGGCAAGGGCGCCTCTCTTGCCTCTTCGTCGAATCGCTCGCTAACTCGCAACAACCAGGCCATCTCTGCGCTTGGCACCGTCGCTGCCGGCGGCTTGGGCTCCTTGGGAGTAGGCGCCACGTCCGGACGGCCGCCGTCACAGCCGCCAGGGCCGCCAGGGCCAGGATCCAGCACGGCTGCCGCGGCTGCCGGCTTCGGCCGCTCCTTCCGCCGCCCTGGGGGCTGGAAGCGGCGGCCAACCTTGTCCGCCTTCGGCTCCACCTCACTCGCAAACTTGCATCTCTTGCGTTTAGATTTCACACCGCCCCGCCTCTCGGCGCAGCTGCCCCATCAGCTTTTCCAGGCGCTGTCGCTCCAAGTCGCGCAGCGCAGAGTGCTGACCATCGATGGAGGAAAAACGTGACATGCTTGCAGCTCGCTCACACGGTCGGCTCCACTTTGCAAAGGGTCTTGAAGGGCTGGCTGCGGTGCGTTTGTTGGTGGGCCGCCGTGCTTTATCTTGGCACTGCTGCTACTCGCCCCGTCCTTCCATTTTGCTGTTGGTTGGCTGAAAGCTGGCTGCGGTTGTTGCACTTGACACGAGACCTGAATTCCTGCAGCCGAAGCGGGCAGCAAGCAGCTCTCGAGCTTGGTGAGATCAACAGCACCAGAACCAGACATCTTGGCTCTATGTCGTTTCCCATAACAATCGGCATCTATATGGATTGTCAAGCAGGACGGCATGAAATCATGCATGCTACCTGCCGAACTGTGAAACTTTTATGAAACAGAACTCTGGACGGTCTACAGCGCAAGATGGAGAGACAATGATTGATTGCCACGGAAATACGAGAATGACAGCTGGCCAGTACGTCAGTGTAACAGGTACATTTCAAGACCACCGACTCTAGCATCCTTTGGCATTCATTCCTTCGAGACCTCTTCCGGCTCCTGCGCACCCTGGTCTCCAAGATTTGGCCGCGGGTGCGGCCTCACAAGCTAGGCGAGTCACCGCTTGGGATTATCTGCAAAAGCTTTTGCCCAGCATGCCTTCGAACGGCTTGGAAGGCGCGCAGCGAATCCGAAACCGCTGCTAGGGCCACATTCACACGCAGTTCAAATCGAGGCAGGTCCTGTCGCTTCGGGAGTCAATGATCAACCATCCCATGAGATGAACCAAGATGTCTTGAATGCGGACCCTTCAACACAGCAAGGTGTCCGTGCGGCACAGAGGACATCTTCGAGAAGAGCTAGGCTGTGAAAATACCTGGACATAGCAGCCACCTCGGCAATGTCTGCCAATCTCGGCATGCCACTAAACCTGACTGAAGCGTTCCAAACACGAAGCGCGAAGCCCCCGACGGCACAGATTATGTCCGCAAGGAAGCGCCACGGGCTGGCGGAAGATGCCCAAGCAGCAGGGACATGTCAAAACCTCCTGCGCGCAGCGGGATGCGATTTAGCCACGTCGAGTCTCATAGTCCACAACCACTGGACCACCGCACCTCACTCATTGTCGCTTTAATTGGGTTTCACATGGTGACGGCGACTCCCAGCCAACCCGTGCCCCAAGCACACGCCATGCACGCCCAAAATGCAGACAGAAACAAGACAAGACGCGCACGGCCAAGCCGATTCAAAGTAAGAAATCTTAACCCTTCTTCTTGCATAACCTTTTGCAGAAGCCGTCTCTCCCACCCGCAAGCCCCACGACGTGCACCTGCTGCCCCTAAACCCCAAAACATAAGACAGGCACAAACCTTGCCCGAGACAACCCTTAAGCCCCGAAACCAGACCCTACACCAGCCGCAACCGCACCTCCTAGCCCGGCACGGCTCTGCCCTGAACCCGAGTTTCCCAACCCCACACACTACTTGCACTCGTTCAAGCCCTCATACATATAATCGGCGCGCCCGAACCAGCCATCAATCCTATGCCCTCCGGCAGACGCTATAGAAATGCTGCTCCTGATGCATGCAACTTGCTGACAACCTGCACGACGGGCTCCCAAGCCATCCCAATCCCCAGATCCCCCGCACACGCCGTGCAGTCACCCCCACAAACCCAGTCGCCCGCACCACACAGAAGGAGAGCCAAGCCAAGCCAAACAAAGCGAAGCTGTTTCCAAACAACCTTCCTAGGGATCGAGGGAGAGGGAGAGGGAGGGAGGGGGAGAGACCCGCGGAGAGACGCACGGAGAGAGACGCACGAGAGAGACGCACAGAGAGAGACACACGGGGAGAGACGCGCGGAGCAAGGCACACGGAGCGAGACACACAGAGAGAGACACACAGGGAGACACACACGGAGAGAGAGATGCACGGGGAGAGACGCATGGGGAGAGACACACGGAGAGAGACACACGGGGAGAGACACACGGAGAGAGACACACGGAGAGATACACGGGGAGAGACGCACGGGGAGAGACACGGAGAGAGACACACGGAGAGAGACACGGAAAGAGACATGGAGAGAGACACGGAGAGAGACACAGAGAGAGACATGGAGAGAGACATGGAGAGAGACACAGAGAGAGACACACAGAGAGAGACTGAGACACAGAGACAGAGAGAGAGACACAGATACTGACACAAACACAAAGAGAGCGAGAGAAATGCACTGACCAACGCATTGTTGCTTTGGCAATTGGGCCTTTAAAACTATACTATTCAGATGAAAGCAGTCCTCCAGAGAGACCCCGTCGGGGCTGGATGCCCCCGTAAAGTTCAGGAAGTCCCTCCACTGCGGGCCACAGTCCAACCTGGCCAGATTTCCAAAACCTCTTCACTGAAAGAAGCAATGACAGCTCCCCGAGATGGCGCCGAGTCCTGGAGCGATGAACCGGTGCTGCACCCGTCTCGGCCGGAATGCATTCACCTGAGGATCTTTGCTGCACTGCTTGATCCCTGGCTTCAGGCTTCCATGCTGACTATCATCTTCTCCGAACTGGAATGTTGCCACCGTGCATGTATACTGGTGTGCCATAACTGAGCACTGCTGTGGCTAATCTTGCCAGCTCAGGGGCTTAACTTTTTCTAATCTGCTGGAGCAGGGGCTCTTCGTTGCCCAGGACACACACACCCACAAATGCCTGGCCCCCCTGCAACACTGACATGTCAACCATGAAAGTTGTTGTATTGCCCCAGGCTATCTGGGGGGGGGCCTGCGGGGGTCTGGGATTAGACTTTTCTTCCCCACCCCCACGTCCTAAATCGCGAAAGACATGTTCGCTCTACTTCGTTTTCCTTCTCGGCTTCGCCGGTCTGCGTCTGCCGTGGCCGCGAGAGAGAGAGAGAGAGAGAGAGAGACACAGAGCCCTGCAAGGTCGCATAATTAATTGAGGAATTATTTTGTGTTTTTTCTGGGATTTTTTGTTTTCCGTTTTGCATCAAAAGCCTAAGCGCGAGATTATATTTGACATGCTTTTCGGGGGGGGACTTCAAAGTACTTCAAACCTGTGCCTTGCATACCTAGACTCGACCTAGACATGTATGTGCAGGATCAGATTTGCAACCTTGTCAATGACCACACCTTCCAGATCTACCGATGTCAGTTCCTACTTAAACAACATGAACAACGCGTACCATATTGGTGGAAAGTAAACAGCATCCCCAATCTCCCGAAATGGACGTTTCACTGGGCATACAACAACTAAACAGGAAATACCTTGCCGCGAACAAGCATGCGCTGTCAAGCTTTGTGCATTTCGTTGATTGCGTGCACTTTCTCTACATGCTTTTGCTTTTCGCAGCCGTTTCTCAACGTGCATCTGGGGCTTGCAGCAATAGCCATGTATCGCAATCAGGTGGTAGGAAAGGCACAGGTAGTCCATTTTTTCTAGGTTTTTTTTTTGGTTTTTCTCTGGGAATATTTTTTGTTTTCTGTTTCCTGGATCCTCTGGTCTTGTGGTCCTTCCAGCCGCGTTAACGGGTACGTGAATTCACAGTGCCCAAATTCCCGGTTTTAGGATGACGGAGTAAATGTCATCCAATCGTTGCTCCGTGCGTCTTCTCTGGCTAGGTGTCAGATCTGCCGACGTGCCATTGCGTTTCATGATGTTGTATCTGCTATGTGAAAAGCCAAAAACATAACCCATGCGAGCTGAAGCATGCGCTGAGCTGATGAGAGCCGCGTGGAGGTGCAACTGTTCCTGGTTGCTGTCCTGATCTTCACCTGTTGCACAAGCCGAACAGTCCATAGAGTGAAGGTAACACCACTGAAGATATGTCGTAGCGGCAGGTGTTGTGGCACGCTTTTGTGGTATGGTACACTGGAGTCACCGCGACCCATGCTGGATCACACTGATGGATTTCGGCAAGGGAAGAAGTCTGGACGAGCAAAGTAGGGTGGGGCAGGGTGTTGCAAACTGTCATGCAAAAACATTGGTTGCTCTAATCTTGCCAGCTCAGGCGCCTGGCTTTGTCTAATCTCGAGGCCCAGGGGCCCCAGCTTTTTTGCAGGTACGTTTTCACTCCCTCGTCACCTGGTCTTCGTTGGCCAGGACAGGTGACTGTGGGTTCCTGGCCCCCCGCTGTGTATACCAGTTGATTTGGAACTGCAATAGTCAAATTGCTGGCACAACATGTTAGCAAAATACGCAACTTAATGTTTAATGCTCACAACCAATAGGAGTGACCCTCTATTCCCATGTGCTAGCGAAGTTCACACACACACACATATGAACACATGTGTATATATATATATACATACATACTTCTTTCTTTCTTTCGCCAGGGCTAGGGCTAGGATATATATATATATGTATATCTCTATCTATCTATCTATTTATCTATCTATCTATCTATCTATATATATATATATATCCATATCTATATCTCTCTTTCTGGTAACGGACTAGGGGGAGGCCCCGTAGCCCGCGCGCGAGTGCGCCCCCGTATGTTACGGAGGGGATTAGCCAAGACAAAACTGCTCCACAAGGCTTCTGAAAGTAGCCATGGCTTCCAATCGGGAACATTGAACAACAAACATAAGTGCATGAATACGAAGAGAAATGTCCCCGGTTAGTGGCAAAGGTGGAGCTTTGCCCTGGTTTCGGTTGCACCAAGGACTCGAAGCTTGAAAGCTTGAAAGACTAGAAGCTTGAAAGAAAATACTGCCTGGATTAGAGGAAAGGCTCCCCGACTCAACCAGAGGCACACCAGCCCGCTATATGTATGTATATATATATATATCTCTCTCTCTCTCTCTTTCTTTCGGCAGGGCTAGAGGATATATATATATATATCTCTCTCTCTCTCTCTCTCTTGGTCTCTACCTACTATGAGCCTCGCCCCCAGCTTGGGACACCGAGAAACGAAAGGCTTCCACGGCTATGCTGTGCAGGCCGGTGGCCTAACCGAACGAGGAGGTACCTGGGAGGTACCATGCGCCCTGACTGGCCCAGTTCCTGGCAGAAGGGTCATCACTGCTTTGACAAATGACGGCGACGAGATCTTTGCCTCGGCCACTTGCCAAGGTGATGACAAGTCCGGGAGAGGCACGTGGCCGGATGCAAGCCTCTCCTGGTGCTCGCGCGCATCCGCGCAAAGCATCCGCGCGCAAAGACGAAAGCCCTTTGGAGCGCTCCTCGCTGGCCTCGGCCTCACGGTTGCCGGGTGCTACCTGGGACGTGCTGGACTCCGAGAACTCTTCCTTCCGTATCCTTCCGTGTCTCAAGGGTCGGGCAGCTTCAGCCCAGGGCTCCCCTGGAGGTGCCTCTTTCGCGCTGAGGTGCCACTCGGGTGCCACAAACAAGCAAACGCGCTTGTCCTCTTCTACACCAGCGCTGGGCGGTGATACCTGGTCGTAGAAGATCAAAGCCTGTGGCAAAGAGCATTGGGCATGTGGTCGCTGCCTCACCGACTCAACATGTCCCCTGCAAGCCATATGCTTGCTGTCAAGCGACCATTCTGCTGTGATTCCGGTCATGTAGGGGCACAGACCGTGCTCTTTCGTGGGCCTGCATCAGACGGCTTTTGCCAGCTACGTAGTGCGCAAGCTGCAGTGGAGCTGAGTTCCGCTGCATCGCCGAGTGGCTGCGTAAGAGGTCCGGGGCGTGAGCGGCCAGATCGACTGGCAGCCTTCTGCTTGGCATCTCGTGATAGCTTGCATGAAAGCCTCCAAACTCAGGTGTTTGCCAACGGAAGCACGTTCCTGTGGCTCTCTTCGTCAACCTGAAAGAAGGAATGGGAAGACTGGAAAGACAGCGATGAAAATGTTCTGCCAGTGCCTCTGCGTCGAAGAGTCGGCCTGGAGGCGCATAAAGTCAAAGCACTTTCTCGATCCCTTCGACTGTCGAACTAGCGTGAAGTTTGCCAAATGGTCGCTCATGACGTCAAGTTCGTGTCCCAGCTGCTAGAGCTTCCGGAGCTGCAGCTGCGTTCGCTGGCGCAGGCGCCATCACCCTGCCAGACAGGTGACCGTCTGAAGTGTAGGCGAAGCCGACAAAGAAGCGTTCCGCCTGCGGGGCGGCTGGAGGCCCCGTATAACTCGAAGCGAAGAAGGCTGGGCGCCGCCTGGCGATTAAGATGTTTTTGCTGTACATTCCCATCCGCTCGGGGCAAGTTTGAGACTCGAGCGGGCCGCGAAGTCTGTGAGGCAGCTGGTTCAGCCTTTAGCAGTGTCGCGACAGGCAAAAGCATTTGTCTTGTAGAAACCGAGTTCGCCACGGTGAGGGTAAAGGTCTCCGTGCTTCCGATCTCTTGGGCAAGTTGACCTGCTTCCCCAGGAGTACACATGTCATGCTAAGCTGCTATGCCGTCAGCTGTGGAGACTGTGGGTTGTGACCCAATTTGCTGGATTGCAGCCAAGGGACGGCAGAGCCACGAGAGGCGCCAGCAAACATCAAGTGGCTCCTGAAACTGTCACATCAGCACCACACACCAGTGATTCAGGATTAAACAGGAGGTGCAGCTGATGTAAGGTAATGCATCTCAGCAGGTGGGCTGTGGGATCTAGTGCATGGTGGCTTGTTCATACCTGGCCGTGGCTGTGTGAACTCTGGTCCGCGAACTGCCATGATCCTGCAAGAGCCTGGGCCTAGGCGGCTTGGCCCAAGGAGTGACAAGCACATGCGATTTTCATTTGGGTCGTCCAGAGAGCTATGACACGCGGCAAATCCCTGCCACAGGCTCGTGGAACTTCTTTTGTCATGTCCATCGACGATCTGTTTGGAATCGGGGGTATTTAGGATGCTGCAGAAACAGCCTCGAGATCCGACGACGACCTCGCAACATCTTGGAGGTAGATGAGACACCACCATGCAACCGACGATGTACTCGCGAACCCATGCGAACCCCACCAAACACGGGATACTGGCTCCAAACGACAAGGATGTACTCGCAAACGCACCAATCTTGCAGAGACTTCGGAAAAACGCAGCCCCCTGCGAACCTTTGCATACTGCGGCAGGACGAAAGTTCGTCGCACTCTGTATGTCGCGCTTGAACAGGGTACAAACCCCTTTTTGCCCTAGACTCCTGCACCAAGTCCTCCGTCCGGAACGGTATAGTAGTGTAGTTTTGTTCCGGTGATTAACTCCTCCGCTAGCAAGTCCGCGTAGAATGCACTTGTAAGTACTCCGGGTCCTCCGCAAGATGGTGTAACCAAGTCCGACGAACTTTAATCCTGGTGATGTAAGGAGATCGACGAACACCACCTTGAGGAGTGTCCGAGGGCGGACGAGCACTGTATCAGTGCTTCCTTGTAGTGTAGTACCGTGACATTAGCTCTCGCTCTTGCAGATTCCTTGTGCCGATTACCGGACCAGGCTCCTTGGAAGACGAGCCAGCTGTTCTCCATCTGGTGGGCCACCGAAGTCCTGGTCTGAAAATTCGAGGATCCCTCGCGTAGGCCGCAACATGCCCTGCCTCCAAGGAGGGCTGGGGAACCACCCAGCCCCTTAGTGACCTCGCTTGCAATCCGACCGGGCACTATGCCCCACCGTCTGCTCATGTTGGAGCAGTGGCTGAAAACCTTTGTCACTTGTTCTAGTCCTAGTTCTTAAGAATCCGTAACCCTCCGACAGTCCTCTGACATCTCTTCTGCGATGCAGAAAAGAGCGCTGAGGCAAGGGCGAAGCTGGGGAGTGGGAGGGCATCGGCAGCGTGCCGAAGCATGGGACCTTTCAAAACAGTGTCACATGACCCATCCTGACTGCCCATGGCATGTGCTCACGATAGCCTGTAAGTGCGACTCACAGGGAATCTCCATGATGCCAGGCAAGACAGCCTACCATGAAAGCATTGCCCGAGCAGACTTCGGCATTCAGCGGATCTTAGCTGGCAACTGCTTGGCACATCTATCTTCTCTCAACCCAACCGACAACAACGATTGAAAACTTGAACCATGAGATACCATGAGTCATCGCTCTGCACCTCCGCTGGAATGATGCCCTCCTCGTTGTCATCAGAGTCCGAGCTTCCCGACAGCTGACTGGACGTCGCGGGCCTCGGATCCGTTGGCCCTTGGGTTGGGAAGCAAACACTGAGGGTGGGCTGAAGAGGCTGTGCCCAGCTGTTCTTCTGTGACTGCCGCGCTTGCGTACATGCAATGTCAAAGCGGCGAGATGCGTGAAATCTTCGGGGAAGGACGGGAATGTTATATGGGTGCACCAACCCTCGACGAGAGCGCATGCTCGGGTGTATAAGGAGAAGGCTATGCACTTCACAGGCACCCAACTACCAAACATCATTACATGTTACAAGTAGATATATCCGCCGAGGCCGGAGGCCCCAGGCGTTTGGATCAGTGGGTTCGGGGAGTTTGGGTGGTTGTAGTAGAGCAGCAACCCACCCCCTACCCCCTCCCAGTGGCGCGATCTGGTGGGGGTCGGCTCCAATTTCGCTGCTTTTTTGGGGGGGAGGAGGGGGGGGGGGGCTTTTTCGTGGGAGGGGGAGGGGGGGAGGGTGGGCGGGGGGGGGAGGGGGTGGGGGGAGGGGGCGCGACTACCATTGCCGAGGCGGCCTCGCGTTAGCGATAAAATTTAGATATGATTTTCTGCTATCATCTATTCCGTCTCTCTTCTGAAAACTTTGCCAACGGCGCACAAGCCCTGGACTAAGCTCCGTGCTCGCTCTGATCGCAAGCATCCCTTAGCTTTACGGACAGGGAAAAGCCGGCTCTTGGCTACCATCGCTGTGCTCAGCGAATCCAGAATCCTACAAATCACTTCCCAGACGTGGCCAAAGCCTGACGAATCCTACAGATTCGTCTCACACAAACCAGAAGGCTCTCGGAGGATTCAAAGGCATGTCAAGGCCTCTCTTCATTGATTGCGGACGAGAGGGATCCCAAAAGGCATCAAAAGCCGTAGCAGTAGCAGTAGCACTTCACGTCAAAGTGTCGACGTGCAAGAGGGTCATGCGGTTAAGAGCAAAACCCATCGCAGAACTTTGAGCGGCAGGCCCGGCAGGCCCATGGTGCATTCCAGGCCAGGAGGATGCAAGCTCGAGTAAGGCGGGATGGGAGTCAGTGCGGCAAGGCCGGCGAGGTTCACGGATTTTCAGTGCTCTCTCCTTTGAAGCTCCGCTGCACAGAGTGCAATAGTTAACAGGTACCTTGCCCAAAAGCCAGGTGTCTTGTGAGGTTGGGCATGGTTATCATGGTTCGACTGAACGGAGATGTGAGCCATGATGCCACGTGTTTCATATTCATCAGCTTTTTCTTCTTCTTGACATTTTCGGCATGCGGCGCAGACGCAGTACTTGCCTTTATTTTGCATGGTGGTTCTGGATTCTTGGCTCGACCTCGCAAGTTCGCGAGGTGCGGAGCTGCACAGGGCCAGAGCCGTCTCTGCATCTTTGTGCAGTGGTCTGCTCAGTGTCTGTACTACTTTACTGCTCCGGGCTGGGCTCAGGCGAATTGACTGCACGCCCCTGCACACACAGCCAACTCGAAAAACATAAATGAGCCAAATCAGGGGGGCGCCTGCAAGCTTCTCTGTACAGCTGCATCCGGTTCGGAACCCCCTCAACAGCATTTCTTGTTCCGATCGTGCACCTGAAAGACCAGCTGAAGAGAGGAGACTGCAACAAATCTAGCATGACTTCTATTGGCCTCTCGTCTTCGAGGAGGTGCTGTAAGCACGATCTCGTCGTCAGATTCGGGCTTGTGCTGCTCCGACGTCAAACCTGCATTTCAGGGAACTCACCTCATGGTGCCTGATGTCCCCGTAACTTGCCTTCCGCCAAGCCATAGAAAATCGCATCCACAAGAGTCGCATCTTTCGCTGTGGCCTGCTCAAGCCACACCCGGATATGAGGATGGACGGGTGCTCCGGCCTCGAAGAAGAGCATCTTCAAGTCCTCTGCCAAGGCCTCGCCGTCGGCTTTCTGTACACACCTCTCCGCCTGGCAGTGAGGCACACACCAATAGCAGCAAAGCTACATGCCAAGGTGCGTCAGTAATTCTTCTGTGGAGAGACGCCGGCGCCAGCGATGGGTTGTCCAGGCTGCAACACCGCGCACGCTTTCAGCGACGGCGGTTACCAGCACCGTGGCAAAGCCACAGAAAATATGATCCAATCCAGCGCCCTTTGAAGGCACAACGTGCTAGCATGGGTACTCATTCACCCTGTGGAAAATGTGCGGCTTCGCCGCGCAACATTTACACTGATGAACTCATGTGGGACAAAGTGCAATGAATCCACTTGTCCACCTCAGCCATGGCATGTTCAACGAACGCATCGTCGCCATTGCTACTGCATTCATCGCTGTCGTAGCTCTCGTTGCTGACTTCAGCCTTCAGTAGCGAATGCACGGCTGAGGGTCTAGGGCATGAGCATGTCTGAGTAATGGGAAGAACGGCCTCGGCCTCCTCCAAGCTGCTTGGGTCCCCCTGCGCCCTAGGCACAGCACTTCCCGTCATAAGAACCCTTGTTTTACTGGGCTGCTCCTACAGTCACATAGTGTCACACGGCGCACTGACAGCACGCTGAAACTCAGCAGGCCTTTGGGATGGGTTTCTGGAGGAGCTTGGCATAAGCGCTGCGTCTACCGATGCTTGTGGCCGGAGTCGACGTGCTTCACTCGTGACTTTCCACACTTTCGGGCAGTCGGGTTTTCCATGAGTTCCTCGGGCTCGTGATGGCTCGCATCTGCACCAAGCAGACTTAAACAGCATTCACCCGCTTGTCGGCCACAGGTCCTTTCTCCAGCACCTTGGCGATAAAGCTGGGCACACCCAGCTGAGAGGCGAATGATCCCACCAGGGTCATCATGGATCCTCAGGTGCGAGGATGCACCATCCGAAAGGCTAAAGGAGCAAGCAAGCTTGATCAGACGACCACCCTCGGCGCCGTCACCACAGCAACTCATGGGAGTATCTCTGGTTTTTGCTTGGGAAGCCTGTGTCTCCTTTGAGCTCGATCTTTCTCTGGGCACTGGGGTCTGTGACGACCCATGCAGCGCTGCCTGATCTGCGAGTGTAGCCGAAATTCGTGACGATCCCAAAGTTGGACAGGGGTTGATCAATTTTTGCGAGACCTGTACAGGCACCTTGCGGCAGTGCGTTCTCTTGGCAATACGAAGGTGCGGAGCAGAGGCTGAGACAGACAGAGAACACTGACCTACACTTCAACCCAGGAGGGGGAACGGTGCAGCCCGGCTTACATCTTGTGAACAGAGTGGGGAAACTGCATCAGCATGCGAACTGGCTGTCTCCATCTTCGTTCGGGCAGGAGCGGGCGAATCCCCACTTGGCATGGGCATCAACGAGAAAAGAGAGAAGGGTCTCAGCTGTGAACTTAAGATGTTGTTCTGTGCACCCTGGGAGCCAGGAAGACCATGCTTTAACAAGCTGTACCCAGTGCACATTTTGAAATCATGGAGATAACTCGGCCTCAGCCTGGGCTTCTCCCTTTTTTTTAGTGTTCTCTGGTAGCGCGAGAACTTGGATCGCTGATGCCTGGCAAGCCCAACTGCCTCACTTCGAGCGGCACAAATCGCCTGGGTACGTAGACTCAGCCCTTCTTCTTCTGAACGCCTATTGTTCTGTCACGCCATCCCGCACCTTTCCGCGATCCACAAGCACCGAGTAGCAACAGTCGACCGGTATACCGGTATACTAGCATTCGATTACCTTCTTCCACATCCACACTCTCTGCAGTACATTTACATCAGGCTGGATTGCAAGAGGTTCGATTCGCAGGAGCTGTTGTTCCTTTTTTGAAACCAGCCCGTGTTTGTCTGGGCTTCCTTAAGGCAATTGGCGTGGCAACAAAGGCACGGCTCCTTGGAGCGAGTAAGGCAGCCGTGCAGACGAGAGCCGCATGCATGCCGCTTGAGCGCACTGGCCACGATCTGTCCATCTCTCCCTATATCTCGAGCGCAAGGAGCGAGATTCTGTGATCAATGTAGCCCTCGCGCTTTATTCAGACACTGCTGTGCGCAATTCAGAATGCCTACTGGAAATTGAACAGTTGCTGCATGCCCAGCAACCTGCTCTCGCTCCAGCTCACCCTCAGACCAGCAAGAGAGAGGCGAGCCAACGCCCACCATGGGAGGATTGCAAGAGGGATTGTGATCGCGAAGCTGACATTGCCAGAACACGCTCTGCCGGGGAGTACGCTTTCTTGCAAGTGTTGGCTGTGCAACTTCCATGGTGTTGTTCGAAATGGCTCATATCTGTCCTTACTAAACATGTGCCGTTACTTGATGCTTCGCACCTCTTCACAAGACAATGCCAAAGGTGAGCAGGAAAAAGTCATTGAGCAGGCAAACCTGTTTGCCGCAGTGTCTGACGTGCCTCCAGATCGATCTTGTTTCCCACAAGAACGAGCAGCAAGTCGCGGCGAGAGCGACCCTGCAAAAAGCTGTCAATCTGAGCAATGTCTTCTCTTCAGAGCCAGCTTCCCGTCCTCAAGGGCCAAGTCCACCCAGCCACGGATGCTGTCAAAGGACTCCTGCACAACGGCTCTACTCTCTGGCTCTACCCGGCTCTGACTGAATGGCAAAACGATGTCGGAACATCCAACCCCGCTGGGTTCAGCAACCACCCAGGGGCAGAAGGCTTGCTGTCTCGATAGCTTCATGCGAGTTCATGCGAGGACAGTTCTGCGCCTTGGATGTGACGTCGTACACGACAACACAGGCCGAGCTGTCTCTCAGATAACCTGCAAAACGGATCGAACGAGACACGACTACCATGACTTCCAAAACGCTGGCTTTTGTCAGAAGATTGCTGGCATTGGCACTGGGGTCAGTGCTGGGCATCAATGCTCGAAACCTCTCTTGGCCGGCGGTGTCCCAGAGCTGCAGGCGCAGTTGCCGTCCCTTGGTTGTGGGGGAAGTTCTGATTGCAGGTGGGAACCCCAACTCTGCCTCAAGAGAGAGCAACTTTCCAACAAAGTCCATGCCAATGGTGGCAGTGTAGTTCTGGTCAAAGGTCCTTCTAAAACTCTCAACGAGAACAAACACATGACCCGGAGCCCAGCACTCCTGTGCACAAACTGTCGGATGAGTGCTGTCTTGCCAGTGCCGCACTGCCCCAGGAAAACGACCTGAAGCACGGCAACCATAGACCACGCAAACTACGAATCCGAATTGTTTCAAATGCAGACAATGCAAAAGACATCGACTCTCTGCCTTGTGCGATCGCACCGGGCGGGCTGCTTTGGAAGACGAACTTCCGCCAGTGCCCTGGAAATGCTCAGACGAGAAACTACTAGTCCATTTCTTCGACTCATTGGTCTACACTCTTGAGGGTGGCGCTGCTGTAACTTTGTCAAGCGACATGGAAGGCCCTGCTTTGATTGCTACTTTGGAGAACCGTTTGCCGAGGCATACCAAGACCCCGCGTCGTTTGTGTTGCGAGTCTCTGACTTCTGCTGACAACTGAACCAAGACGACCCGCAGAAAGACGGATGCAGTTTCGTGAAGGACTTGCTTCTGAAGGATACGGTCTGAGTACCAAGTCTCAGAATGGAGTGGGTTCTGAAAGCTGTCGACCTGCACACTCTAATTTGAGCCACATGTTAATGTTGAAAGGAGGCTGGCAATTCCATGGAACTGCACCCGACCCTGCGCTCAAGCCGGCACTGCACACTTGGCGAAAGCGCATTTTGGCTTCAGGGAGGTGCCAGCGGCGCGCCAGCGCAATAACCTTCTGCATCTTGAGCTCGTGGATCTGCGAGAACGTTGATGTCAGATGCTGTCTGGTGTCGGATAGAACTTCAAGTGCATCTGCACAAGGTCATTTTGTCGCCTGCATAGCCACCAGGTGGCGCAGGCGGCGGAGTTGGAAGGACACCGCTTGCCTGCGAAGCACGCCAAGCTGAATCACGGTTTGTGGGCAATGAACTGGGGAAACGAGCGAAGCCTGCTGCATTTCCATCTCACGCTTCCGTTCGCACATGATCTGGCAAGAAGAGTTCGCGCTGATGGGATATAGCGCGATGTACTCGGAGATGGCAATATCTACAGGACTTCGGGTTGGGTGAAGTGAGTCAACCGGGGGGCTGGAGCTGCTGCTGCTGATGTAAGGTGAGGAAAAGGCACTGGAAAAGGCAACAAGTCGCTCACGCACGAGTTGCCCACTCCCTGCTGGAGCAACAACTGTTACACTTCCTGCTGGAGCAACAATTGTTACTTTTGCAACCCTACATCTGTTTCAGGGTATCTCTTTCTTTCGCGGTGCGAGGAGCGTGTCCACAGGTGAAACCTTTTCTTCAGCAGCTCTTTCGATAAAACGAATGTCCAGAAAAAATAGCGGAAAAATCGGCGGAAACACACTAATTGGGAAACACACTCAGGGAAATGCATACACGAGGAGCAAGTCTGTTAAGGGTGCTTTCGGTGGCAGGATTTGGGTTAACTTTCCTGCCACCACAAGGGAAAGCTTGAGCAGAAAGGAGTCTTTTGCAGTCGTTGATGTGGCTCACCCGACGCACAGGGGGTATTCGTGACTACTCAACAATCGCAAAATAGCAAAAAAGAAAAAAGCCCAATCGCAGTTCGCCTCTTGTCGGGTCCCTTCACGGCAATGTACACATGACTCAGGGGTTGCATGCTACGTTGGGGCTGTTGTCGTCCAGCGCGGGGAATCGTGGTGCAAGTTGGGGCAAATCACGCTTAATGCAGAAATGCACCCCGTGTAACATGTGGCCATTTGCACCTGCCAGTCTATTGCGAGGATTATAGTTGCAACACTGGGAGCCACCGTCCTCGGTTGGTCGACCATGTACGGGAAGAAGCAGGGTCAAGTACGGTAAACTAGCAAACATAGGGAGCCCCCTACGTCCTGCATCTGTCCAACGCCAAAGCGTGGGGTGGACTATAGACCCATGTAAACCTCCAGCATAAGTTGTGGGAAAGCGGCATGGCAGTCGAGGTCGACAGGTCAGGTACCAGAAAACTAGGGTTCCCAATCCCGCCCGGATGATCGGATCGTATCGATGGAACTGAATACCGATCTGAATTTGACGATCGATCAGGTGCAGGTGCTCAATCTCGATCGGCATGGAGTCCAATGTCAAGTCAAATCCCAACAGCATTCCAGCAGCCCGATGTTTGAAAATGGTGATCGGATGTAACCGGCATGAAGTCAAACTTGGCACTCAGTGTGCCGTTCAAGGGAAACCGTAAGGAAAGGGACGATCCATGCTGTCTTGTGCCAGAACCTTGCTTGAGGGTCTAGGCCATCAACTTTCGTGAGTCTCTCCAGGACGCGATCTACACGAACGAAACTGAATGCCGCGTGCCTGGCAGAAGAAGTCGTACTGCAGACAGGTGTACATGATTTCTGCAAGTCCCTGCACCTCGCCTGCACTCATGTGACCATCTTGCAGCTGCTTGCTCCGGATGAAACAATAGTGAGGATGCCTCCTTCTTCCGTCCCGATTTTTTCAAAAGCATCGTAGAACGCCTTCCAAGTTGTATCGGCAGTTGTGCAAGACGCTGGGCTGTGAATGGCTTCATGTCTACAATGCCTCGGGCGTTGCACCGACGCTGCTCAAGAAGGCATTCAGCCTGTCCTGACCACCGTGTGCCGTGTGACAGTGCTGCCCATGCTTGCAATCTGGCGCGAAGTGAACAAGGTAGACAAGAGAGCGACACAGGCGGGATGCTGCCGAAGAATGAACCAGCATCCTCGAAAAGCTGCTTGAATTCGTTGTGTAGCCGGGTGTACCTGCACTGCAGCAGCCAGAAGGAGCAAAAAGCATGCAAAACGAGTACAAACATATCTGAAGAAGGACCTCCCGAGTATCCGACGCAACGCCCGATGTGGCGCACTCCAGCTTGTGCTCGCCCAGTTCGGGCTCGAACACAGCACAGTGTGCATCTGCAAATTGAACGGCCGTCTGCACCAGGGCCTCAGCACACGAGCTGGCACCAGGGGGGGTCACTGCACCCGTGCAAGGATGCATCAGAGCACACCTCCATCTCAGTGCAAGTGAACCAGATTTTCACCTGCAGGGACAACACTGCTCGCCAGTATTTTGCCCTGGGATCTTCCGAAGTGGCTCCTGCTCCACAAGCTCCCGTTGCTGCGGGCTCACATCCATCGCCTGGCGAGGTGTCACAAGGCCTTCGCGAGACACACAACTCCGGCGCTACCTCTGAGGACGACCACAGTCAGCTGCGTTCAAACCGCTTTCCGTGATGTAGGTCTGACGCATGTCAGCTGCCCTGACTGCAACAGTTTAGCTTGCCAGTAACTAAGTTCGAGACGCGCTAAATACTGTGGAACATGCCAACCCCTGAAAGTACCTTTGAGCCAAGCACGGTTGCAGCTCTGCTCTCCGGAATCTAGAAAATTTCTCGCGGGGGCTGTTTCATGATGTTGTTGAGCATGTCGCGCCCGGTTCCGGTCTTGACAAAATCTGCATACGTTCCAAGCAATTGTACAGTCAAACTTTAATAAAGTGACGAGAAGAGACAGCAGAGAGCCTGGGCTAGAAAGTTGAAGCGGTTTTTCAAGCCAAGCTTAGGGCCCTGGCCACCAGTCCGACAGCATGCTCCATTGATTCTACTACCACAATTCAGGTGAGACATCCTCTGACACATCATGTCCGAGGAGCAAGGTGGGATGTCGTTTCAACATCGCATGACATATGGTCATGCACGTCTCACAATAACAGGCTGTACATACATATACATCTACATTCATGTGCTTGTGACATGGATTCAAGAATTCTCCTGTGGGGGTGAATCTGGGGCCTGATTATGTCTAACGAAAGTAACTATGTGCTTCTTGTGAATATCTGAGCTCCGGTCTGAGAGTCAGAACAGCACTGAGAAACGACCTGAACTTCCCCGCCGCAGTAACTTAGACACCAGGAGAATCTCCTGCCTTCCTTCTCTGCGCATGCGACAACATTTGCAATTGCATTGAAATCAGGCCCGAAAAGAGCCGCCCAGGCCCGCACAGAAAAACATCATTATCCAACCTCCGTCGTGGATGTACTTGCACGGCCTGCACATGTTCTGCCACAGACTGCATATCGGCACAAACGCTGTGCATCTCCATGCGGTCTCACGCCTTTGGAGTTGGAAGTCGGGGGACATGATATTATCGGCACCTCTGTTGGAGTTCCTACTTCAAACCTACGGGGCACGAAAGCCAGCAAAACATGATCTACGCAGACCCAACATTCACATCTGGCGAAAAAAACACTGTCATGCCGTGAGCTGCGCACTGTAGGCTGACTTCGAGCTCGTCTTTTAGTCACAGCGCGGCCACGACCAACAGCGCTGAATGGTCTCCGCCTGTGTTCCAACAAATCGACGCATTGTCCAGGCTCAGTACACTGGTCAGATGGCCTTTGGCAAGCTGGAGCAGTGGCCTTTCCTGGATTCTTGTCACAGCCTGTCTCGTGCGGAAACGCTGACATAGTCGGATTTAGTTTAAATCACCTGCCTGCAAGCGCCCGCTCTCTCTCCAGCCTGACCTGCAGCAAAGGAGATCCGAGACACGCCTGTCTGAGCAGCCGGGTGATATCCGGTATGCACTCGAGACCTCCACCTGACTCTGCAGAGCGTTGAAAGCTCCGTCAAGTCGTTGGAGAGATGCCTGGACTGCAGACCTTTGTTTGTGCCCTCTCGTCCGGTCCGCTTGACCTTGCCTGGAGCTTGTTTTCTCTGTCAGGGTCATCCTTGAAGGTATCACGCATCACCTGCCCGCTCACTAGCGGTTTGGGTCAGATGCTCGTGAGAAGCAGCAGCATCACGGATCACCATGGCAGCCTCAGCATCTCGCCACAAGGGCTCTTTGCCACTGAACTGACGCTTCATCTCCTGTGACACAAGAGATGGTAGCAAGAAGCTAGCAGTGACAGAGACTGTCGCACTGCATCCGGATTTGACAGAACTGTCCTCAAAGTCTAAGCGCAGCAAACTCTTCTGCAGAGCCTTGCAACAGAGACTTAGGCACACGCTTTATCGCCACCTAGCAGCCACTGCCTCCTCTTCACTAGACAAAGCCTTCAGCGAGGTCATTGTCGCTGGCGTCCTGAGCCATCGCTGGGCACAGGATTTTTGGCCGATTACTTCGACAACACTGCCTGCCTGCTTTGCTGCTTGGCCTGTGATTTGTGCGCCCTCGGCAATCATGACAACACGGTCACACCAAATGAATAATGTCCTCTCTGAGTGTCTGCCCGAAATCAATATACAAACTCCCACCCCGTGGACTGCTGCATTCTTTTGTGTGAGAAAGTCGTGGTATCAACGAAACGAAGCCAACACTAAGAGCAATCACAGGTTGGCAGTCATGCTCGTGTCTAAGATGTGCTTGTGTGTTGGTGTCCTGCTTCTGGCAGAGCAGACAGAGCAGATTTCTGGGTAGCTGACTTCTTTGGCGCAGCTTCAAGTCTGCGGCGTCGCTCCACATCTGTCGTCCTCCAGCAGTCAAATTTAGGCTACGCCGGACAGAGAGGCCACTGCTCACTGCTCTCCGGAGTCCCTAGTCGCCTGCACACAGCAACAGCGCACTGCCCTGTTGGGACAGAACACCTGCCAGGATCCACAAACTGATCCAAACCACAGGCAACTCCAGGACGTCGCGAAATTGGCTTACGTCGAATCCAGTTTCTGATGCCAAGGCTTTACAAGTGCTACCACTTCATTCAGCTTGGGTCTAGCTTGCCCTGGCGTGATAGCAGCACCACTGAGCAGAGACTTTGCATCACGTTGTTGCTGGGATGACTCGCCTGGGACGTGAGCTGTCGCATGCATTGGCACTTGCTTGTGCACGCGCAGGCTTCGTGGCATTGTCGGACTTGGAGCAAGGCAAAGCGCGACCACGAACTTCTGTTGACGGCACACGTGACTCGGGGACGTCATCTTCACTGGAAGAAAGGGTGTCATCCAACGGATCCCTCTCTTCACCTGCCCTGATCTCCCCTGCGAGCGCAACCTCGAGTTGCTGTAGCGAGTTGCTGCATTCCATCTCTTCAGGAATTTTGCTGCCGACAGCCCAACGAGTCTCCTTGTAAGCATCATCGTCAGCCCGATTCAACCAAGCACGCAAAGATGCGCTAAGCCTTGACCCAATGTCTGCCTCTGCAGGTGTAGTGCACAGATCCACTTGATCCTCCTCGCCCACAGTTGAGGGAGCAGCGGTGGACACTTCGCTCCATCCAGGTTGCGACTTAGACACCGCGGTCACCGCAGTTCTGTCTACGGAGGCTGGTCGCCTTTCACTCGAACTGCAGCTCTTGCCTGCTCGGTTCCCGCCCGGCCCAACAGACGGATGACAAAGACTAACAGGTTTGTCGTGTATGCCCTGCACGGAGCATGCCATATCAAAGAAGGCTCGAACCTGTCCCAAATAGGTTTCTCGCTCGCACTGGGCAAGTTGTAGCTGTTGTCGTCTGCATTCCACTGCACGAGCTCTTTCCTGCACCAGCTGCGCTGCCAGCGCCTCCTCACGCCTCTCTGCGGCAAGTGCACGCCTCTCCGAGGCGTTCTGCGCAACGACCGAACGATGAACAGAGGGCGGCGTCAACATGATGATTTTATGGACTCTACCATTCCTCGGATTCTTGGTCTACGGAGTGCGGTAATGTGTGCACTACAGAATCTGGACAACTGAAGGCTGCGATACGTACAACTTCAAGTAACTAAGTGCCGTTCTGAGATACTTCCGACCTAGGACCTAGGACCTAGATGTTAATATGGGCTGAAAGGTCGGCTGCACAAGAAAGTCCTGCTTCGGCCTTGTCAGACTTGCTGTCAACGTACTGAATCCCATCTCGCTTTGCTCTTTCTTTCGACAGGGCTAGGGACAAGGGGAAGCTCCCCTCTCGCTTTGCTCGCTCTCTCTCTCTTGCTTGCTTGCTGGCTTGCTTGCACGGCGTTTGGGGTGGGGTTGCCCCCACTACCCCTGCGCTCACGCGCTACGCCACTGTCCAGTGTCTTTGCAGTCGGCGTCTCTCTCTCTCTCTCTCTCCCTCTTTCTATTTCCGCTTTTGATCTCTTTGCTAGCAGGGTGCCGTTGAGGCCCATGTGCTGAAAAACTTGCTTCATCGTTCATCGGCCTGGCCACTCAGCTGTATGCAGACTGGCCTCAAATACCAGGCACTTTCCTCGGCTATGAAGAGAAATCGACTCAGCTGAGTGTGAGCCGGCCGGAAACTGTGCATTTCACATGCCCTTGCTCCAAGGCGGTCGAAGATCGAGTCCAGCTTGAATTCGGGCATGTGAGCTTTTGATGAGACAAGTGCAATCCCTGACAAGGTCGCCAGTCCCTCAGGCACAGATCACCTCAAACGCACAACTTCTGTGCCCAGGGCGGCCACCGTCCCTGCTACATCCTGCTACAGCCCACACAAAGGGAGCCTTGCTCCTTTCGTGAACCGCTTTCGCATTCAAACTGCATCAGTGAATGCGCCGTCAGTGCGTTGGAGTAGTTAGACTTCGATCATTCCGAAAGCATGACCCGATTGTTCGGGATCTCAGATCGTCTATTGGTGAAACAGGGAGTGTGAAATTTCAATGTCAAGCATATCGGCAAGCACTGCACAGAGTCAATGCTTGCACCAAGCAAAAGACGAATCTGGTCACTGTAGAGTTTGATGAAGTTGTACATATCAGGTTCAGGACCTAGCACTCACCGTGTCGGAGAGTGCGAGGGCATCCTCAGGACGAATTTATGGCCTCACCAAACGAACCATCAGCATGATGCACCGCTTTTCTTACATGACATGAAGCTCTGTTGTGCAAGGATTAACCAAGACCTTTGCTAAACTTTACATGATAGCATGCTCTGCAAGGCAACGTAACGTAAAGTTGTCACCTGCAGAGGCCCTGGCAGTCACACGCAAGGAGCAGTCGCTCCAACCTTCTGTAACTCTGCCTGCCATTTCGCACGCTCGGAAAGATCTCAAGGCATGAAAGAGTTCAAAGTTCACAGTCTGTGCCAGGATAAAGCAAGCAAGGGCGGCAGCTTGATGAGTAACGCCCATTCGCTGCAAGATCCACGCAAGCTGCTGTTCAGCATGCATGCGGACATCGCGCAAAGCCTGTGCTTCGACAAAGCTGGCAGCAAAAATGATCGTCAGCAAGTTCGAAGGTAACGTGCCTTGGCAGCTTGGGCATCCTGTCAAAGAAGACATTCTGTTTCTTAGCAAAGTATCCCGACGTTGACATGCTTCGACGATGCCCGAGGAGACACATCTCGATGCAATTCAACAACCATGTCTTTCATGATCCAGTCTGAGTTTGCAACACGCCACATGGCCGTGCACATAATTGCACAAACAGTGGACAGAGGCAACCCACCTCTGCATGCTGGACTGGTGCTGCTGCACTGTGCTGGAGGGCCTGCACAACCGGCACTCATTCCACCCGGCCACAAAGCAGAAGCAGCACAAAGTGCCTATCATCCTGTAAGCGCCGCACCTTTAGCTCTTCTTCAACCTCCGATAGTCGGGTTCTGAGCTGAACCACCTGGCATTTCATCAAGAGTCGCGAATCTTTGATGTGACACGTTGTGCAACCTCTGCGCTTGAGGCTGCGTGTTTCTGCTGCCACGCCTGCGCACGGCAACTGTGTCAGGTATTGCCTTCCACTACCCCTGCAATGCTCGGAACCTCCAGCTCCGCCTGCTTGGCCTGGCTTTCCAAGGTGGCTGCCTGCACACCACCAGCATGCCCCGTCCATGAGGTTTTCAAGCTTCCGCAGAGTGTCTTTCACCTGAAGCTGCGTTTCGGCTTGAGCAGCACGCGCTCGGAGCGGTTCCAACTGGCACATGAGCTTGAAGAAACTCTGTGTAATTTTGAGTCTCACTCGGACACGCTGTCTTTGCGACAAGAGTCGACTACAGCTTGCAAACAATCACAATCCCGCCTCTTCACTGGATGCGATGTCTTTCTGCAACGCCTGCAGCTAGCCCGACAATCGATTCAAGCCACATAACACAGATGACACCTCCAGTCGTTCTTCCGCTTGGAAGGCGCGCGCTTTAAGTTGCTCTACCTGACGTCAGCCAACACCCCAAACACTCGCGCTGGTGTGTGCCACACCTCAATGCTATGATCAAGCGATGTTCCATCGCTCTTGCCAGCCTGCACCTGCATATGTTCGTGACAAGCTGTCGACGCGGGATTCCCATCAAGACTTAGACGAGTGCCACCGTACAAACAGGATGCTGCCCCGCCCATGAACCACGTTGCAATTACGCCTCAGGGTGTGCCGTCGGATCTCGCTGCTGCAAAGCCTGCACAATCATCGCACGAAAGCGAGCGGGATGTCTCTGCAAAACCATGATGCGCTGCCTTGCTTGACACCTCGAATTGATAGGAAGGGGCACCACTTGGGAACTCAAAAGTTGCAGGTGGGTGGACTTTTCTCATATTCCTTGCATTACGTCACCTGTTCCTCCTTTGTGTCGGTACAAAAAGCACCTTAGCTTTTGAAGACCCAGAACATGCGACTGCTGCTGTGACAATCACCACCACCGCAACCAGTGCCACCGTTGAAACAGCGACGACGACGACGACGGCGGCGTCACGCTCCTCGCCCACTCCTCATCGTTGAACTCCTGGACATTCATTTTGCCCTGCCTATCCCTGCCTCCGCAAGCTCCTCGCTTCCCAGGGTCGAAAGCCGAATATAACGTCTCGTTGCCGAGGCCCTCCGCCGTGGACTATTGAAACCCGCCTACCATGCCAACATCTTCCCGTTGCCAATACCGTCTATGCGTGTGAGCTGTGACTGTTCTTGCCGGTAAGTTCTCCCCTGCCAAATTCCAGCCCTGCAGCACAATCAAGGCAACCACAAACGAGGCACTTGGGACGCATCCAAGTCCTTGCAAAAACTGGTCAGGGGGAAAATTGCACACAACCTCAACCTTAGCCTTCGCATAGCGCGAAGCAAGAAAAGTCAAAGCTGATTGGCCGCCTCTGGCTCCAATGCCGGCTTAAGCTGGACTCAGGAGCTGGACGGTTGCTGCTGACGTTCTGCTGGCGATCGTCCCAGAGAATGAAGGCAGACACCAAAATGCTCGAGCAGCTGACACGGCATGCCCCAGACGTCGACCATTGCAACACTTCACAATAGATGACAATGTCAAGCTTGTGATCCTGCGGCCTTGAGAAGCGCTTCA
>CAJNJA010010243.1:1060-14310 GCA_905231915.1 Symbiodinium necroappetens
AGAATTCGTTTAAGAGAGCATGTAGACGGGTAGTCCAACAGCAGGTGCCCGTATCGTATCGCGGCCAGCCTCTGACTCCTCAGCTGCTACGTCGCACAGGAAATTGCCCTCCTGCAGGACCCAGCGTGCCTTCTGTTACTGCCACTAGGACCAGACGAGCGGGTCAGAAGGTCAGGCCAGTTCGCGTCATGTCTTGGAATGCAGGACACTTGGGACATCAGCAATGGGCTGAGATCAAAACCTGGCTGCGACTGGAAGCTGACAAGGTTTGTGATGTGCTCATTCTGCAGGAAACGCATTGGCACGAATCAGCTGAGTTCACTGTTTCGGGCTGGTACTGTATCTCCTCAGCCAGCAAGCCAACTGCAAGTCAGCGTAAGCCTCGCAAAGAGCAAAAACAGTCGCAGGATCCTCAATCCACAAGCTCGGCTCCGTCCACCACGCGAGCTGATGGGCTGATGGTGCTCCTATCTCCCAAGTTTCATACAAAACAGATAAGATGGAAAGAGTGGACAACGGGTCGCGTCTTGGAGGTCCGCGCTTTCCTCGCGGGCTCTCGCATTACTTTTCTGGCGGTGTATCAGCATGTTTGGTCCTCTCATAAGACACAGCAGGACAACAAGACTGATAGAGCCTCAGTTTTGTCCTCGCTCACCATTTCGATCAAACAGGTGCCTCAGCGAGACACACTGATAGTGGCAGGCGATTTCAACAGCTCGCTAAGCTCGACGCAGTCGCTTGTAGGGCAACAGACGGTGCAACCGGAGGATATCAAGCCAGACGAGGCCAGCTTGACAAACCTGGTCAAACGGCTGAGGCTCGTGGCTCTCAACACCTGGCACTGTCATTCGCCCCACACTTTTGTACAAGGCGACTCGAAAACTCAAATAGATTTTGTTTTCACTCGCGAACCCAGCTCAGGATCCCTAGCCAAGCGTGCCTCCCCCCTAGTGGACTTCTATCTCGGAAGCTGGAAAAAAGGGGGACACTTGCCCATTCTCGCATCTGTTCCTACTATGCAACATTGGCTGCTTCCCAAACGTAAACCCGGTCCTTGGCTTACGACCAGACTGCGCTACAAGCTTCGGTTAGAGCGGGAGATGAAACGTCTCAAGCCATGAAACGCTGGGTTAGCGAACGCATTGCTGACTTCCAGGATCCAGACGCGTGGAACTCGCTCCTGTGCAAGGCCGTGCAGACATTTTATCCGAAGCTTAGGCGAACGGAGGCGGATGCCTTGGAGACGGTCACTCGCAGGATGTGGCGCACCAAGATTCAAGCGAGCGAGCCCCCGCTCCCCTTGTCGGACGCCAGCGCCTTTGACGTATCGCAGTCGTCAGGAACTCCGGCGCAGCCGCCAGTGCACTTGCCGGCGCAGCCGAGCAGCCCTTCCGCGGCAGAGCCGATTTCCCTGGACATTCCAGACCGGCCTTCAGCCCAGGAACAGCATCGGAAAGCGGCCAAACAGGCACAGAAGGACCGCATTAATCGGTTCTTGGCTGAGGTGGATCAGAACATAGCTGCTGGAGACCAACATGTCGCTTTTAAAACTCTTAAGCTGCTTCGTCCTTGGCAACCAGCACGCAGAGCGCAGCTGAAGAGCGCTAGCGGGCACATCTTGTCGCCGCAGGACGAGCTCAGCACACTGAGTCAATACGCTGCAGACATTTTTGCGGCACACCCCCCTCTGCTCCCGACGCAGGGGCCCTTGCCGCACCTTAATGTCACTGACCTGGCCACGCACATACATTCCATAAAGCCAGGTAAAGCCGTCCCCGAGGGCTCGGCCCCTGCTGCAGCATGGCGCCTGTGCAGTGATGAGGTCGCCCAGACCCTGTCCGCCTATGTTTCGCGGACACGCGTAGAAGAAGGCTTGCACGAAGGACTGCTCAACGCTGATTTGTGTCTGATCCCAAAGCCAGGAAAGCCTCCAGACAAACCGAGCAATCTTCGGCCATTAGGCATCTTGCGACCTGATGGCAAAGGTCTAGCTGGAGCCACCAGGACTGCTTTAGGACAGTGCATCTCCTCCAGCTTGCAGCACCTTCCTCAGTTTGCTTACTTGCCGGGAAGAGGTCTTTCGGGTGCCCTGGATAGAGTTGTTAGTCACCAGAGGCACGGGACCTCATTCACAAGGCTAGACCTAGCCGCCATGAGCAACATGCAGGAGCCACGCTTCCGGACTTGGCAGGGGGCATTACTTTTGCTCTCGACTTGAGTCAGGCCTTTGACACAGTTTCTAGGCAGAGCATCATAGACAACCTAGCTGAACTCGGAGCCCCCTCAGAAGTTGTGCGACTCGTTCAAGCGTTGCATCACGGTTCAAAGTACAGACTTCAATCACAGGGCGAATCAGCATGGGTTGAGACTACAGCAGGTATCAAGCAGGGATGCAAATTAGCCCCCACCTTATTTTCATTCCTGACAGGACGCCTGTTCACAGCATTAGCTGATACATTCGGGGCAGCGGCGGTAGTCAATTTTCTGACTGGCTATGCGGACGACCTCACTCTACACAAGACAATCCGCAAGGTCGCAGACATTAAGGCCATACATGGTCTTATAGCGGGCCTCCTGGAGGAGGTCCGAAGGCACAGCCTTGTGGTCAACAAGTCTAAATGCGTCATCCTGGTCAAGCTTGTTGGCCGCGAGGCAGCCTCCATTGTCAAAAAGCACTCATGCTGGGTGCTGGACAACAAAGGCAACAGGGTCAAGGGATGGAGACTGGGCCCTAACAAGAGCTTTCCTGCTTTTCAATGGGCGTCTCAGGCAAAGTACCTAGGGGTTATCATCTCCTACGGCAACTTTGAACAGCAGACATTGCAGCATCGCATTCAGGAGGCCAAGCAAAAACTCCATCTTGTCAGGAAGTTTGTTTACAACAGGCGCGTGGCAAGCACCAAATCTCGGATGAAGGTTTGGAACTCGACGATCCTTAGTACCTTGCTGACAGGACTAGCAGACACCGGACTCACACAGGAGTCAGCCAGATCACTTCGCAGCTGGCATGCTCACAAAGTCCGTTCGGTCTTGAATCAGCCTGCTCATATAAGCAGAGTTTCGACCTCGGACTTGTTTGTTTTGCATGGCATCCAGGACCCTGTTAGGCAGGTTCAGAAAAGAATGCAGAAGCGCCTGAAGAAGCTGTCCACCAAGACCAACCGAGCCCCGGACATCACTACGTCTGCATCGGTTCTTCAGTGTCTCAGAGACAAGATAGCTGCTATAGATCAGCTCCCTGCTCCCACCAAGGGCCCCGCTCAGGCGTTTGAGTGCGCTTCCTGCTCTGCTGTTTTTGAGACGGCCCATGGCCTACATATGCATGTCACTAAGCAGCACCCTGCCACTGTGCAGCGATTCATTCCCTCGACCTTTGACCGACTCAGACATGCAGTTGATGGGCTCCCCAAATGTGCGGCCTGTCACACCTCCTTCAAGCAATGGAAGGGCCTGAGAGATCACCTGCTGTCGGGCGCTTGCCCTGCCCCTGACCAGTTACAGCGGCTTACACATGAAGATGCTCAGGGTACGGCCCCGGAAACGAAGAAATTAGCTGCGTTTCGAACGGAGTTGCTGACGCTTCCCAGACATCAGATCTGCTCGTATGCATCGAGGCCACAGATGACCCTCCTTAATCACAGATGCCTGACCTGCAATTTTTGGACACCCGACCGCACCAAGGTGAAGTCCCACTTTCGGCAGGCTCATCCGGGGGACTGGACTCGCCTCCATCAGGCAACGGTCAAGCTCTGTCAGACCTTTACGACTCACACCATTAAAGGTCAGGCGTGTCCGTTCTGCAGCTATAAAGTCCATGACCGACGCAACCATCCTGAACAGTGTCCTGTTCTTTATCAGGCCGTATCTCAGTGGACTAGGTCGAGAACGGATCTACAGCGGCAACCGGCAGGACGCAGTCCTCCTCAACAGGAGACGCAGTCTCTGCATCGCTATTTTGGGAAGAAATCTTCAGCTGAAGCTGCCTCTCAGTCCTCTCCTCCAGAGGATCAGCCAATCAGTCTGGGTTCGGGAACTTCCAGCTCGGTGCCCCGTCAGAGTTGCATCCTGTCTAACACAAGCAATGCCTGCTATGCTAATTCGGTAATGCAAGCAATGTTGGTGCTCTGCTGGGAGGGCTATGACTTGGGAGTTTTTGGTTCTCTCATGCATATTCTCTCATCTTCTGCGCGCAAGCCCCTCAACCTTTTTGGACAGTTTGAGTTCCGACATCTCACTGCCGGGTGGCGTCTAGATGGGCGTCAGCATGACGTATCGGAGTTCTTCATGCATATCCTAACCCATCCGGCAGGCTCGCTCAGCCCGGCCCATTGGCAGGCACGCACAGACGGACAGGTTGAAGACTCTGACACGGGGACCACCCCACTCCTTTTGCCTGTTCCGGCTGGAGCCTCAGGCTTGCAACTTTGCTTTGACCAGTGGAGCGACAACACTTTTCAGAGAGCTTTAAGCTGGGCTCCCGAAATCTTGCCGGTAGTGCTATGCAGGTGGCAGTCCGGCAGTAAGTCCCACGTGCATGTTTCTTGGCAGGACCCGATACAGGTCGTTGTTTGGGCAGAAGGTCAGAATCGCTCTCAAGTTGCATACCGGGCACTTTCCGGAGTTGCCCACCGGAGGTGATGAGCTCAGCTCAGGTCATTACCAAGCTTTTTGGCGACTCACCACAGCACAGCCCGCACCGCCGCAGGTCTTCATCACCGATGATTATCGTCAACCCTGGCTGGCATCTGCCTCAGAGCAGAATGCCCTGCATCAGGATGCATACTTGCTTCTCTTACAACGTCAGGCCTAACCGCCGCGCAGTGTCATGCACATAGTACATGTCTGAAAATTTCATACGAGTATCAGATGGATGCTGGCCCTGCTAAGCAAGGCTCAGCTCTTATTTCGCTAATGTAAGGGTGCCTGTGCGTGGGAAGACCGCAGCCGGCAATAGGCCAGCGCGGTCCGCCCCACGTCAAGGCCAAGCGTGTCTTGCGCACGCGCAGGTCCGTCATCAGGCTCGCAGTTTGCTCAGGAGTAGCTCCTACACACATGACGTCGCCTACTAGCCTAGATCACAAACGCCATCGAGCACGAGAAAACGAGGACATGGACGGTGTCGACGGAGGCCACCCTCGCCGCTCTCGCGATGATCGCAATCAACAAGATCGCCATCCAGGCCCTACACCTGCCGAAATGGCTGCGGCTCCCTTAGGCAGCTTCGGCGGCACAGATCAACCATCATGCGGGCGCAAGGTGGTCCCGCTCACAAACTTGGAGCTGACCACGGCCTTTCTCGCTCATGAAGACCAAATCAACTTGCTCCAGCACCAAATGGCAATGGTCTACAAGTTCTCGCAGTCCCAGGACTTTGCCCAGATCCTCCTTGATGCTGTTAAAGAGTGGCAGAAGGCTCATAAGCCAGGGGTGGCGCACCCGGAAGGAGCCTGTTCAACGTCAGTTGCCAAGGCTTTGCTGCTGGAGATCACCCGCACTCGCACACCATCGACGGTTGACCGGGACACCTATCATGGGCTGCAGAATCTGGCAGAACATCTACTCAGCAACCCAGGATCGAATGAGCGCATTGCGAATGAGGTGGTTCATTGCTCGGCCAGGCTGAACCTCAAGAAGACCCACCTCATCTTGGACCTTCGTTTTTCGGCCCACTCGGAGCTCATGCAGTACTCTCACACCGTGTCGAGGCTGCTGGAGCGAAAGGAAGGAGAACGACTCGGCAAGCGCACCCCAGGTGGCCTTGCCAGAAAGGCCAGAGGCCACTGATTCCAACATACACCGGGCGCAGCCCTCTGCCAATTCTGGTAATAACCGGCTCAGCCGCGCTCGCCCAAGCAGGAGCTGGCCAGGCTGCGCGATCGCCGTGCACTCCTTTTAACATCAGCACATTTGAGTCAGCTAGTTCAGCGCAGCTCCGCTCTTCACAGAAGTTTCCGTGGCTGCTGACAGCTCGTTCCAAAACAGACTCAGGGATATGCGGCGTTAAGATGTCTCCGCTTTCGTGTATATGTTTCCTGCTGCAGCATCAGGGTTCGCTCAGGATAGCTCACGGCTTTCAGCTCACAGCTCGCACATGGCCATTCTTCCCTGTCATTGGTCAGAGTTTGCCGCGTTAGCTCGGCAGCTTGAAATCAAGCAGCACCAGCCGGTGCTTGCGCATGACAAGGAAGACCAGAACCTCTCCACTACGCGAGCGGCGAAGCTACTGCCTTCGGGACGCCGTCGTCCTCCGACTCCTCCGGCTCCAAAGGCACGACGCATCAGCCGTGCAGCCGCCACACCGAGTTCGCAAACAGCTGTCAAGTCTGACTTGACAGCCATGCCGACGGGCTTCACCAAGACACAGTCTGACGGATAGGGGATGGGCATCTACAGGGCCCAGTACACCAACACAGTCCTTGAAAGCGTCTCGCACTGAAAAAGACAGTGCTTCCAAATTGCATCATTGTTGCTTACAGGCAGTATGCATGTCCGACTGCGCATGTCAACAGCCTTTCTCATTTCTTTGATGTAGGGCGCAGCCGTCTCATCCAGGCGCAGCCTAGTGATCATGCCTACCGGGACTTGTGAGGAGCCACCAATATTGCAAGTGTACGCTCAGACGCTCTCGTCCCTCCGGGACCCGCAACATCCGTTGCCTCGCAAGGATCCGGAGCTGTCAACTGCCCGACATGCCATGTCGGCGGTAATTGGTGTGCAGATTGCTCGCAGCTACGCTGCTGTGATCCATGCCCTGGAAGGTCACCCCGGGTTAGTCATCAAATGCCCTGCCCGCACAGGCGAAGCCCACCTCTTACATAAAGAGGCAAAGAGGCTATCTCAGCTCCCTAACATTGCGACGGTCAACTTCATTCCGATAGTGGAGGGTACGAGAGCCCTGATGGAGCGCCTGCTCCCTATGGACATCCAAGACTTGAAGGCTCCGCACATGGAGAGGCTTCGCTCGGACATCGTTTCGGCGCTCCAAACTCTCCACGGCTGCGGCATAGTGCATGCCGACATCCACCGACACAACATCATGATCCGTAAAGACCCGCCAAGCTTTGTCTTGATAGACCTCGGCGGGACTGCCGGCGAAAGCATCTACCCACTGGCCTTGGGCTACGGCGCTATTGGCGAAGGTGGCATGCGGCACCGCGCCCCTCATGAGCAAGGCCCACTGCCCATCAGAACAGCCAAGGGCGACTACTACCGACTGGCAATGACGTTGAAGCACGAAATTCTGGACACTGTCCACGTCAAGACTCACCGTCACTTCAAGGCTGAGTTGGACTTGTGGATTAAGGCCGGACGCGACCCTTTGCCTCCTTGGCCATCCAGCGCATTCCCGGGCGGAAGCTGGCTTGACTCGGCTGAGAATGCACAGATCCTGGTCCAGGCCGGCCTGTGGAGCCGCGATGGAACTGTTTTCAGGTCGGAGACGGTCTTCTCCCATCCCACCGACCGACGCGGCAATGACGACGGCACCTTTGTCGCTGAGCAGGCCGCAGGCTCCTCCTCACAGGCTGCAGGCCGCCACGCGAGCTCGGGAAGTTGGGAGCAATCCGCGGTGTACGCCAAGTTCTACCTCTCCTGTGGCCTCCGCACCAGAGGAGCTCGAGTGCGACCAGTCTTCTTCGAGGTCTTCCCCTTTCTGAGGTACAGCAATCAAAATGGCTACCTGCAGATTGAAGTTCCTCCTCCACCTCCGGCGATCGAAGACATTACAGCCGAGCCAGCTGTGACAGTCGAGATGACTCCCCGCCTGCCATCGCAAGTTGTCGCATTCCCTCTGACCGGAGTCTGGGCGGAAACCGTACAGGAGGAGGAAGTCAACATGGAGTCCATGGATTGACGGATGCCACGCCAGGCGCAGCCAGGACATCTAGGGCGCAGCCCTGATGCCACCATAGACTGGCGCACAGCTCCGTCGCCTGGCTCGAGGCTTGATTGACCAACGGCAACTGGTCCGTGACTTTTTGATGATAGGTGCGCTCTCCAGCCTCGTCAGTCACAGACATTTGTGCCAAAGACGATACCTCAGTTGTGCTCATGCGTTGTCAGCATTCAACAGCTCATGATTGCATGTTATGTTTCGACAGGTGCCTTTGTGTCGGCAGCCGTTTTCTTCATTTTAACTCTGCCGCATCTGTCTACAGCCAGTTCCATGGCGGCTCGCACTCTGGAATACCCGGCTGCCCTCCACTTTGACTACCTGGAAGGCTTTCTCACACTATCCTATGTCAGGCGCCTATGTGAAGAAACGGACACGGGTCTACTGCCCAGCCTAGGCCTGTATTCCCGCAACGACGCGGTCAGATGGGCGCTAGACCATCTACCGTTGCCAGCAAGCCAGCAGCTCATGCAGCACTTGGACAGCATTCGCATTCGATGGCCCGAGCACCATCCACGTCTTCCAGATCCTCACAGCATCCCAAACGGAGCTCCTGCTGAGGAAAGAGAAGCTTATGACTTCTTGGATGAGGGCCACGCTTCAGCGTGGCATTCTGCCAGACAGGTGGCTTCACGGCTGCCGTACGCATACTTGACCAGGAACCATGCACGCGGAGCACGGGTCCAGCAGGCCAAGATATTTCGTCTTGGGGCGTATGTGCGTGCGGTCCCGGGGATGTTTCACAACACGCTGCTGTACCCGAACTCGACCCTGATCTTTAACCACCTTGTCCATTCCTGCAACAGTGACTTCACTTGGACTTCCCTCAACATCCAGTACAACCTATGCTCCCCACCCCACCGAGACCCTACGATCGACAGGGGATGTCATGATTATCCAGCTGACCTACAATGATGGCGGTGACGTTTGGATTGAGGACCCAAGTGGTACCCACTTCATGGATATCCAGGGCCGATCGGACCTCGTGAGTGGCCGGATTATCTCACTGCAGGGTCAGGCCCTACAATTCCCTGCACACTCCCTGCTGCATGCCACTATGCCGTGGTCTGCCTGTGACAGGGTGGTTTTGATAGCCTACACAGTGCAAGGTTGGGAACGTTTCTCCCAGGAAATGCGGGCCACGCTCCAGCGCGCGGGTTTTCGCCTGCCCGCAAGCACCCAGATGCAGATGCATCCCGTGCTGCCTCCTGTATTGCGGTAGCTGCGGGCGCAGCCCCCTCGCTAAGGCTGCAAGCCGCACCTGGCCCTGAACGCAGTTCATAGCAGCTGCTAAAAGTCGTTCAGCAAGCCGATGCATGCCTGCAGAGTTAGTTTTGCTTTATCATGCACTGCGTGTTCAGGTCGCAGCTTCGAGCTCCACGCCCAGAAGCGCCGGTGCGCCAGCCTGCCTCTTTCAGCGCAGCACTGCCCTGACTCACTGTGGTGTACAGTCATGCCGTTCGTCACGCAGCGGTGCTCATCGAGACAGTCATGCCTCCTACAAGCAGCTGCAGTAGAGGATAATGACTATGATCACGTGCCTAGCTTCAAGTAATGTGTATGTCAGACCTACGGATAGCATGCGCACCCATTATCGGCAAGTACCGCAGTCCCGTGCTTGAAGTACGGGCGCAGCCCCTGGCTTGACGACGCTGTCGACTGTGCCGAAGCCATGGAGCCTACCGAGCCCTTCCTGGTTCTCAGTGACAGCACGCTGCAGTTCCTGCTCAACAAAAGGACCTACGGCACCTACAAGATCTTCTCGGGCTACGTGTTGAGTTGCCCAGGTGCAGCGCTGAACATCAACAACAGCAGCACTGGCGTGCCGTCCATTTTGGAACTGTTGCACTGGCATTTCGGACAGTGCATGGGCGCTCATTCCTTCACTGCTCCCTACAGAGATGATGATCTCGCTGGCATGCTAGCCAGCAATATCGGCCAAGACGTCAACGTTCGCTTCATTCCCATCGAGGACTCGTTGCTTCCGCAACATCAGTGCCAGTACGATTTCTTGGGTGAAGCCCGCCGACAGTACGGCATTGGCCGCTACAATCTGTCAGGCCACGAGCTGATGAAGTTGCAGAATCTGGATGAGATTGATTTCCTCTATCGAACCAAGAATCTGCACTTCCGAGAACAGGTCGCTCGCCTCGCGATCGGGACACTTGTTCAGCGAGCGATATCTGAGATGCGACGACAGCGTCCCCGGGATTTTCCCATCCTTCTAGTTGCCAACTGGAATGCTCGAAGAGCAGACATGCACAGGGAGATGATGGCAACGCGGGACCTAGCACTCAGTGCAAACATGTTGGACGTCGCAGACGTGGCCCTCCACTATTCACCTTCGCCATGGAAAATGCGATACCACTTCCGTCCTGACAGGGACGTTGCGGCTCCTCGCACTCTTTTTCAGACGTACATTCACGACGAGATGGAGGGTCCGCCTCAAATGGCTGCCAATATGTTTCCGCAGTTTCAGCGCACCTTCTGCAATGACGAAGTCTTGCGTCAAACGGTGGAAGACTGGGCCGGTGCTGATGGTCTGGAGTTTCTTGCCAAGCTGACCCGCCCGGCACACAGAGCTGATGTCTTTCGCTACATCTACCACTATCAGTATGGAGGCTTCTACCTTGACATCAAGCTGGCCTTCATTGCACCGTGGGCAGACGTGGAAGCAAGAATCCACAGCGATTGGGGCGCAGCCCAAGTGCAGAAGGCGACGGCCTTAGGATTCAATCCTTCGTCTCCGGGACGGCCCCCTGAAGAGCGGCTGGTGATGGCGATAGGAGTGAAGCAGGACCACATCTTCCAGGGCATCATCTACGGAAGACCGCGTCACCCTCTGATTCGCATGGCTATTCAGCACGCGTTCGGCGGTCAGGTTCGTATGCGGGTTGCCTCGATCGAGTACATGATCTTCTGCAAGTTCCTTTACTCTACCCTCCACCGGGACATGCAGTCCCCACCCAAGGTGGGTTGGAACCTGAGCCCGACGTACGGTCCGATCTACCTGTTCCAGGAGCACAAGAACTACCCGCACCGGGCTCCCGTCACGAACGATGGGCACTACTTCGTCACGGCTGACGGCACGCCCGTGGCCTTTACCAGATGCTGGGGATGGAGCCAAGGTTTTCCGCAGGACCCGTCCACCAAGGAGCGAACGGGCGAGGCTCTTCTCGCCAGGGTACCAACGGTCGTGGCGGAGATGAAGCTGGTCCAGGAAGAACCCACTGCGACTCAACCGGTCTCCACAGGCGCAGCAGGGCGCAGCCCCTCGGCCAAGGCGCAGCCTTCTCAGCCCAACGTCGCGGAGGGAGCTGCCTTTGAGTTTCAAATGTCCACCTCCAAGGACATCGTCGAGCATGTCGAATCTAGTATTCAAGACAACTCTTTTGCTCGAATCATGGAGGTGGTTCGCGCCTCCAAATACTACAACAAAGACCTCAACGAGCAAGATGTCCTGGAGCTGATCCCGAGAGGCTTGGCTTTATCATCGGATCAGCCAGGTTACCTTTGCTGCGCTTTTTGCAAGAGCAAGAACCAGATCGGTCAGCAGACAATCTTCCCCACCGGCAATGGACTGCGCAACCATTTCCTGCGGGCCAAGCACGATGTGCGTGAGCCTCAGCCGGCTCCTACCCCCAAGCAGCCCGTCTCAGACCCAGCTGCTCGCTCCCACCCCGCGGCCCCTCCTCCCCCACCGAAGTCCAAGGCCCCTCCCCCGTGTGCGATCCGCCCGGCAGAACCCCAATCACCGCCGACTTCTTCGCCCAAGCCTTTCTCGGCCTTCCAGGCTGCGGCTCCCATCACGTCTGGAGGGTATGCCCCCCCCACCCCGATTCTGGGTACCCCTCCCAACTACACATCTACCCCTGAAACCCCGGCCCTTGAACCGTCCACTTACTCGCAGACGGGGGGAGCCCAGGCCTCTTCCTCGACGCCGGACGAACAAGAGATTCCTGAAACCCCTCCGCCTCCCCCCCCGCCATACGAGCCCCCTCAGATGACGGATCAGCAGGAGTCGTACCTCCCCCAGCTCACTGACTATGAGACCATCCCCTTGACCAAGGAGGGTGTCCTGCTGGAATTGCAAACGGCTGCCACTCAAAGCTGGATCAGGGCCTTGGCAAATTTTCAGGTGCTGGGCTCGCTGGTGGTCATAGGAGGTCTTCAACATCAGGAGCAGCGTCCACTCTGGTCCAAACGCGTCCGAGAGATCTCCCTGGTCCCAGCCTTGTTCAAAGCTATCACTCGAGTCAAGACAGATCGAGGCCTGATGTGGGAACGCATTCTGACTGTCCGCCAAGTCTTGACGAAGGACGGCAAAGTCACTGTTGCTGTCGGACACGGCTCCTCTTACGAGGAGCTAGATGGGCCGACCAAGATGCATGGCCTGGTCGGGGCCTTGTTTGCCAAGATGTGGGAACATGAGGACTTCACATGCTACTTCACCCTGCGACATCTCACCAAGTCCGACAACTGGAAGATCTACGATATGATCTCCACCACCCTCATGGCCATCTACAACCACTTCTGCAAGGAAGCAGGGCTGCCGTGCCGTATGCTCCGTCGGCGCTACCCTGCTCTTGGTGTTCGCATTGTACACGACGCTGAGGCCAACATTGATCCCCGCACGGGTCTATCAGAGCGTCACAAGCGAGCAATTGAGTGGGTTGCCAAGGGCACCAAGGGCAGCAAGCGATCCAGAGATTCTCAGCCTTCTCGACAATCCTGGAATGAGGCGTGGACTGAACAGGAAGAAGACGAAGAGTCGTACGACTACCACAGCTCCTCATGGCATCGCTGGAGTTCTCGAGATGACCAGGAGGACGATGACTGGGGCGATTGGAGCGATTGGCAAGACTCGCGCCAGTCCTGGCACAGGGGCACCTCCAGCGACAGGCCATCCTCGAGCTCCTGGTACGGTTCCTCGTGGTCCCGATCTTGACTTGTCGGACAAACAAGAGCGCAGCTCCTTGCTGTAGGGCGCAGCCCATACCACAACAGCCACAGCACCACAAAAGGTGCTAACTCTGAGCACGATAATCGTGCCAGTGCTGTGTACAAGCACCTGTCCCTTGAGTCAGGCAAACTTGCCTTTTCTGCAGCCTCTCCCTGAGTCAGTCTGCCGCTTGCACTTTTTTTCTCAGCCTGTCATACTGGCTTCAAAAAGTGAGATGGCTCTTGCCATTTGCCTAGTCCGTGCTAGGACACTAGGACACTGGTGATCGCCTTGCCGTTCATGAGCTTTCAGGTATGTCGACCGTCCTCAGGCACGCTGACCCGGCTTCAGGTCTCCTTACGGCCCATCGCCCTCGTCTGTGAGTGACCAAGTGCGGGACGCCGCTAGACTGGCACT
>CAJNJA010010244.1:0-14308 GCA_905231915.1 Symbiodinium necroappetens
CTGAAAACGGTGTGGGTGGTGGGGTGGCGGTGTCGCCAATTTTTGAAGCCTGTTGCTTCTTCTTGACGGGAAGACAAGCAAAAACCAACCCTTCGGGATTTCACTGGCGCCGCCCCAGCAGGGGTCGGCGGATAATAAACAATGACCAGGATTCAAGTCTTTGTCTCCTGGGAGATCCTGGCAGATCTGGTAGCGGTACCTACACAACGAGAGACAATACTACGAATTGTTCAGGCTCTATGTTGTGATTGTCGAGGCTCTGCATTGCGTCGGTCTTGTAGCTGCTGTATGCGCCTCTATTATGCAGCTGTTCTGCGATATAGTTTGTGGGTCTGGGTGGGCGTGCTGCAGATTAATTGCGCAACCTGTGAGAGCGTTTAGCGTGCGGATTTGTACGGGCGATGCTCTGAAAGCGCTTGGATGCGAACTATGTCCGACTAGGTGCGAGAGATAGCCCAAGCCCCAACCGCGAGGCTGTTGCCGCCCGCCTAACTCGATTTCCTGCACCGTGCAGCGCCCTGACAGGTTCCCATACACGAGATCCTGACGCTTCCGCTTCCGTTTGCTATTCTCGCATTGCGCCTCCAAAGTGCAAGGCTCCTTTTGCAACCGGCCTGCAGTTAGCACCAGCGCTGTCGTGGCACTCTGGCAGGGTGCCAATCCAGGCTTTTACAGGAATTTGCCCTTCGTGGGACTGAGGCTTGCGCTGTGCTCCATGCCCATTTCCATCCTGATCTCCTTCGGTTTCATGTGGCTGGGACAACCAGTAGTAGATGGTACTGAACGTCGGTATCTCTAGTGCAAAGTTGCCGTAGCTGCGAGTTTAAAACGCAGATCCGAGGTACTTCGTCTCCCTGCATCTTCCCGTGATCATGTACGCGCTGATTATGATGCTCATGCTTTGCACGGTGCCTTGGGCCTGGAATACGATCCCCACTGGAATGGCCTCTCCGTTGACCACCCCGATCTGAGACAGCTATGTGGATGCAGTGGGGTCAGCGAAGTCCTGTGCTTCCAGCCAGGCTTTATCTTTTGATTACTCTCTGTTTACGATGACACGATTTGCGGAAGAGCGCAAGCATGGGGCTACCATGGAAGAAGCTATCGACCCTTGGCCTGCAGAGCTTGATATCATGCACACATCATATCTCCAACCTGTATTGGGAATGTTCTCGGTTGTCTTAGCCAGAGTTGTGACCATGGTTTCTGCTCTGCTAGAGACTCACTTTGCATGTGACGATGCCTGCTGCGAGGAGAAAGTTATCACACAAAGCGGCCATGTGGTCATGGTGTCGGGTTTGGCACCCTGGATAAACAGAAGAGCTTGGCATTGCTTGGCCGTGCCTGCATGTTTCATGTTGCTAGAGCATTCGTTCAGTCCTCCTGCCAAGGTCCTGACAATCGCTTATGGAGCAGTGCTGGTGCTTCCAGGCAGTTTGTGGACAGACGTCCAGTGATAAATAAGCAGACATGCCGGACCATGATGTTCCGTGTTTCTGGTTCCGTGAGAGCTATCTATGCCATGTTCTTGTTCTGCTTGAACTGGCTCTAGGTGCCATTGTCTAGAGACATGAGAAGGGTGCCTTTCTGGATTCGGGACCACATCCTTGGGCCAGGCGCCTTCAAAAGCTTTTGCGTGGCTGCATGTGCCATGATTCTGTGCCTCTTCCGGCATTTGATCTGATGTATTTAGTGTAGCCGGCGGAAAACTGGTGCTCGACACTGCCCAGGTGCAGCATTGGAGTGCAGCTGAATCTTGACAAATTAAATTGTGGCACTTTAGACTAATGTCATGTCCTTCCAGCTGTGGGAAACTCCTCAACAGGATTCTGACTGTGTTCTCTTGTATGACTTTGAGGACATTTGTGCCCTGTGTCCTCGGCATTTTTCCGTGGCTGGGCGCGGGCTTTGAGCCTACCGAAGAGGATCGCCAGGCAGGGGACGGGTGGTGGTTGCCTTGCATTGATAGTGTTGGTTCTGTCGCCTAGCGGATATGCAAGATGCTGATGCCGTGCAACTGAAGCGCTGGAAGCACTGTGCAAAAGACGTGTTGAGGCGGAGCTACTTGAAGATATTGATGCCATGGAAAAGGGCGAACTGGACATGGACGAGGATCTGCAGTTCTTGCATTTGCATGTTGCGTAGTTGAAGGATACGACAAGCCCATGAAGCGAACTACACAAGCAGCGGTCAGTGCCATGCTACTGTGGCCGCTGAGGATGACGAGTTCGCAAGCCCTGCAAAACGCAAAGCGCAACTGAATTGCACCAAATAGAGTCTGAAAATATGATGATCAATGAAGATTCAGCATATGTACACCATGGGTTGAGTTGTTTCCGGCTTTGCGGAACGAACTATTCTGTGCAGCCCAGCCGTTCGATCAAGATTGGACAGCCAAGGTATGCCCGAGTGCAGCCTTTTCGCTCAGGGGTCACTTGCTGGCATGTTCTTGCATTGACGCATTGACATCATTAAACACTTTGTAAGCACGAGGTGTACTATGAGATCGGAGGCTTGCTGACAAAGTGCCCAATGAAACTTACTCTGCATCCAGCATTTGCTTGTCTTGGAGCGCTTCTTGTACCGGGTGCTTGAGCGGTTGCACTGGCTCGAGGAACATCTTGGTGCCGCTCTTGATTTATGCTGGCATGACTCCGTTCACACTTCGCGTCACGCAGCCTCTAGTCCGAAGCAGCACGAGCTTGCATTGGAAGCAAGAGGCTGCACTTCCGCATGCACAGGTACAAGATGGGCCACGCTTATGAGCTTCAAGTCCCTCGTGGTCGCCCCGAGTGGGCGACTTCACTTCAAATTCAGCGGGACTTCCCCCCGAGCGTGGGCTGCAGCTTGGCCAAAGGTCTAATGGGTGCACCAACGTCTCAGAGCAGACCTCCGACGCACCCGGTCCCCAGTTAGTAGTCGATGGAGTTGCACACATATGCAGCTTCGAAGCACTGAGGCATGATGCCAACGTGACTTGAATAATCAGAGGCGTTGGAAATGTCATATCACCAGATTCCAACCGTTCATTCTCACGACGTTGAATTCATGGGAAATCGCCCCATGTCACGCCTCAGTCAATAGCAGTAGCTGAAGGCATAGACTGAGATCAGCAATGCGTTTGACTTTGCCATGCCGAACCACGCTCGCTGCTATTCGCTATCCCAGGTTGATCATCGCGACGAATCGGGTGCAGGATGAATTGTCACCCAAAGACAGATATGCGCTGGTGGGACCAGAAGATCTGGACGCCACAGGCCATCTGGGCGTGCCAATCAATGTTGCGGCAGTCGAAGCCGAAGCCCGAAGCCTTGGCTAGAAGGTTTGGCGTATGAGTGGCACAGGGAAGTTTTCAACAACATGAACAAAGTCGGTCAAGTGAATGCATGTAGTTTTATTGCAACAATTGCATGGCATAAATTCAGCGGTTGCTTGAGGCGCCGGCAACGATTCTGCCGGGCTCTCAGTTGACCCCAAGATTAGCATGGCGGAAGGGAGCTATGATATTGTGAAAACCTCTCGACATGAGTGAAGGCTTTCTGTTGACACATGGCCAGGAGCTGGTCGAACTTACGACCGAGGATCCGGGCTGTCTTGCGCACTTGTGAATTTATGTGAAATGAGAGGGGGTGCAAGTTGCACAAGCAAACCACTGGCGTTCGCATAGGCTGCACGATCCACCATGACTGTTTTCTCTGAATCTTTGTGGAAGGTGCGTTTCTTATGAATTTGTTTTCTTTTGGTGCGTTCTGTTTTGTGAGTTTTCTACGATGTCTGGGCTTCTGTTTTTTTTTTTGCTTGTGCTTTTCTGCTTTGCCGATTTTCTGCTTCCCTTTTTCCACCCTCATCCTTAAAGGTCTCGTCCTGCTCCGCTTTTCTCGCGTCCCAACTACCACAACAACAACAACTACTACTCCTCCTCCTCCTCCTACTAAACGGGCGCGAGGTCTAAGGTGCACGCTCGATTTTCGTCTAGCGCGAGATCCGCCGCTGCAATGAGGACCTGGCCGCCCAAAATCACAGTGTCGTTTAGATTTGGGCATTCAACCTGCGAGAGCACCTGGTTTGGGGCGCCTGGGCTGCGGCTGCGACGCCCGCAACTTGCTTGCCTTTTTTTCGAGAAGCCCTTCTGCTGTCTTGTTGGGGACTTGTGGCTTTGGATCGAAAAGCCCCAGCACCTGGATCGCCAAATGAGGGGGCGGTTGATTAGGAGATGTGATCAACCGGGATCGCTTGCGGGATCGCTTGGGGCATGTTTAAGAGATGCTGGGTATGTGATGAGTCGTCAAATGAGGGGGCGTGTTTAGGAGATGTGATCAACCGGGATCGACCGGGATCGCCTCAAGAGGAGGCGCGTTTAAGAGACGGGTTGAATCGGGATCGCCACAGGAGGGGCGGAGTTGAAGATATCTGAGCACCCAGCGGGCCCTAGACCAAGAAAATTCAAAAACAAATCCTTAATTAACTCTCGCTCTGTCTTTCATTGTGCCCACCTGCTCCTATTTCTTGCTATTCTCTGCAGAGAGGGCCTCCGTTCTGTATGTGTGTAGTTCTCTTTCAGCTTAGTACTGTACTTTTGCGGGATTTCGTTGGGCAGCAGGAGAGGAACGTCCCTGCGCATCCTGCCGCGCATGTGTCGAGATCTTGATTCGAGATCAGGTTGGCGCTCGGTCATGGACCGACCGATGTCCCGGAGATGCTACTGTAGGAGTGCATGTCGTCTACCATGATGCTCCCCGGCTGCGCTTCTGTTTGGGCATTCACCTCTCGATTGCCTTGGCATGGAGATGTCGAGTGTCTTCTCCATCGGTTTCCATCGCTCGTTGTACCCGATCCTTCCAGTCGTTAAGGCGAGAGTATTTTTTCGGGCACTCCAAACATAACAATCAAGCTGGGGAGAGTGCACCGGCGCTGTTGATACGGACCTTGTGCGATTGACCTGCTTTACCGGGCTTGGGTGATAGCTCGCTGATGGCATGCACGGGTTTAACATTTCTGTTTTTTTGGCCGAAGCATGGCTGCGACCCGACGAGGATGGTGAAACCTTGGCAAGCTTGTTTTCAATGTCCGTCCATGTGCACATCATCGACGAGCCGCTTTTGGGGTGCTTCTGCTGGATGGGTTCTGGCAAAGAACCGAGAAGCGCGATTGTGCAAGTCGTTGGCAAACTTACGCAACAGAGGATGATGAAGAGCCAAGCTTACGCAACAGAGGATGGTGAAGAGCCAAGAGTGCTTGTGTGTGCCCAAGAAGCACAGATCACAGCATTCAGTCAGGGCTTGGCTTGGACTCGACGACGTTGTTTGTGAAGGTTGTTGAGCCATGAGTCACCCATACCAATGACGAGCCATGTCCTGAGGGAGCTCAGCTCGGGCTAGGGGTGTCCTTCACCAGCTGCTTAGCCGACAGATGAAACTAAATTAGCCAGTTCTTGGGCGGCCAAATTTCATCTGAATCTAGAAAGTTTGAATTGCGCAGGCTCCACTGGATGTGAGAGGACAGGCTTTCTTCGACGAAAACTGCAGCCGCTTGGCTGCCAAAGAAACAGCTGCCATCTGCAGAAGCACAGCTGTCGTCGGAGAGAGCTTTAGCCCATGCTCTTGGAACGATCTTGGCGTATTGCCAAGCCCAAGAAGTTTCGCACGCTGCCGTCCGATCTTGTCGTACCATTCGATAAGAGGAATGGTGGACTCGCTCATTGAGGCTTCTGAGAGACTTGACTAAATGGTGCGGTTCGCAGCTTTTGATTCAACTGGCCTGGGTGGCTTAAGTTCATCTACGCTCAACAGGCGAAGATAGTGCCAGCGGACGGGTGCACCCATGAGAATAGCTTGGGCACGGTGGCATCAACAGACACCATCCCAACATGCCAGTGAATTGGAACATATAGGATGGACAGTAAGGGAGTGGAAGAAGGCATTTGATTGGTTCTTCAGGTGCTCCGTGCCATGAAGTGTGGATTCGCCCTGGGTTGCTCAACTCTTGAGCAGAGCATCAGATCGGGAGGTTCTTATGTGCTTTTTCCGCACTGAGGCGGTTTCTTCCAGGCAGCATCAATGAAGGAAGTCCAGGTAGTGGAAAAGGAGCCCATGTGTCTTGACTCTGGACCTCGAACGTCCACTGACTCGACGCTGGCTCTCTGCATGTGCAACTGCTGCAGAATTAGCAGACAAGGCATGGACATCGTAAATTGTGCCGGCGTGAAGTTGGTAGTTAGGACGCCGTGCTGGTCCCAAAGGCAAACGAAGCGGTCGGGGAGCGGTCCCACTGATGCAAGAGGTTCCACGCCGGGACACAGGAGCAAATGGAAGGCTCCGCAATACATTGTTGCAAGAACTGGAGAGACGCGATGGCGAACGAGGTGTCGCAAAGAAAGCCAAGCGAGAGCTGCAGCCGAAAAGGTACCTAGATCAAAGAATTTAAGCTGTGTCATCGGAGCCTACAAGGCCCTACCTGTTACTAAGTTTCTGTGGGATCTTCGCGTCAGGATGGTTGATGCCTTCCAGCAGGCAGCTGCATGGAACGAAAGCGGCTCCAGCTAAAGTACACGGTGCTCAGCTATCTATACAAGAACGGATAGCAGAGACAACTCTTTCAGGCAACGAAGCCATTCGTAAGACCAGAAGAGCGTCGCAGTGGGGTGGAAAGTGGACGCCGACAGCTGCCATTGCAAAAGAGACACACCTGGAATTGTGTCATGCGGAGTCATGCGCAGAACACAGGCGACACTCTTGCAGTGCAGGGAGAGCCTGCTGATGCAGCAGATCGTGCTGAGGGCAACCCCAGGGACCACCAAAACCCTGCATAAATTCGTGTGCTTCCATCAAAAGTTGGCTTACTGCTGCGACAGAGACTTGCTTCGAGTACACAACTGAATTTGGGTGATGCCTCATCTTTGCAAGCAGCTTTATGAAAACTGCCAAGCTTGTAAAATGTGAATCTCTGCTGGCCGCACTAGCTGCCGATGGTACTGCCACGCTAAGGAACCACTCCTTTGCTTTGGACTCGGATGACTTCCAGTCTCCAACCTTCTACGGCTCTCATGAGACACTTGCTCGAAGTTGGCCCGGGAATGGGACAAGCCCAGTTTGCAAGGCCAAGCCGAAGAGGTGAAAATAGTCCTTTAAAAATCTGTGGAACCAGTGTTTGTGCAAGCCCCGACTGATGGCCACGGGAATAGCACTTGCAAACCTGTCCACTCGCCATGCCTGCAAGGAACGGAAAAGTGAAATGCTTGAACTACCAGCTCACACACTACTACCGCGGCAGTCTCAGCTTGGACCCGTCCTGTAGAATTCCAGCCGCGACAGTTTGCAGCATTTCTTCCGATGCGGCTTCCGCAGCTGTCGCCAGACACAACACCGTGCAGATGCAGCTTTACCTAACTTCTCCCTGCGAATGTACATCCATCGTTCGCCTTCAGAAATGGAGGTGCCAACTATTTCACACAGAAGTTCATGTTCACTTCCAGGCAGGGCGAATGCATGGAGTCATAGCATTGCCATGCACAGGCTGAATGCTGTGTTGAGTTGCAGGCTTATGCAAAAGCTTTGGGATCAACTGGTGAGCTCGGAGCGTGATGCCATGCTCACCCTGTTGACCCCCAAGATGGACGCGGTCTTAGTGCATCTGTTTTGAGAAAAGCCTGTCAGATCCTGCTCAACTGCATGGAGTATCCTTGGAGAGCCTGCAGCTCCGGTATCGTGTTGAGCGCGCTTCAGGATCCTTTCAGCGCGGAAGCTTTCAACATGACGAAGGTGGCTGGGATCGCTTGCGCTTACTGTCACTTTCGGTAGCTCATGGACCCATCTTGGCAGCGACCGGGCTCTGCAAGGAGATCCGGCACATGCTGCACAATGCCAGCGAAACCGCAAGGCAATTGCATGATCGCAACCGTTAGAGTAGCGATCTAGGTCGAGGCAGGTTCAGGCTACGCACGCTCTAACCGACACGTGCCGCGCCTGGTCAGGAACCTTGGCTTCCCCGGCATCACCTATCGCATGTTTTCTCCAACAGCAATCATGATGGACCCTCGTTGGAAAGCGTTGAAGAGGCTCTGTGGACGGCTGTCGACATGTGAAGACTTGCGCTGACATAGCCGATTTGTGTGTGTGTGTGTCACTTGAAATTAACACCTCGCGGCTTTGACCAGCTAAGGACATGATCGAAGTTACACATGATCGACTCTTCGTGGCCTTCCTGGGCTGTGCGATGGTGCCTTGCGGGGGGGGGGGGGTTTAAAAGGTATAGGCTGAGCACCAAATCGTCTCTTCGTGTGTCGCAGGTTTGCTTTATTCTCATTGCTATCTCGTTTCATGCATGGCAACTCGGCAGACTTGCAGGACAGTTTGGGCGGCCATTGTTAGGCAACCAGTGTCAGTGTCCACTGCAGGCTAATCCCTTTCAAGCTGCTCTTCACAGTGATTCTGCCCATCACATGGACCTATGGAGCAGCGCTGTCTCTGGGTGGCAATAGAACAGGGGCAGAGCAACAAGTTTGAAGAACGCTCCGACCGTTAAGGTATGTCTACGAAGACGGCTACTTGGAATTCCTGGGCGTCCCTGGCGTTTCTCCTACGCATCCTGGCATTCGTGGACAATCCCGGCGTACAGTTCTGTGAGCACCGTACGCAGATGCCGTACGTACACTGCCTGAAAAAAGTATCTTCCGAGGTACATTACGAACAGTGGACCTGCAGGCCCGCGACAGCAGATGCTCATGTCATGGCGATCGGCCAAATACAAGCGAGCTTTGAGGCTTGGACTGGACGGTCCCCATGTTCACTCTCACAATAATGCTGGGCCTGGCCCTGGCATCTTGGCTTTGGATGCTGCGTTTGTTAAGGGGCGGTTATCGTTTGGATTGAAGCTGGTTGATTGCATAAGCACAGAGTAAGATGCCAGTGTTTTTGCAAAGATGGATCTTGGTTCTGTCTGCAGTTAGTCGACCGATCGAGCTGCCAGACACAACAAAGCTGGCCTCGAGCCTCTCAAGTGTACGATAAGGACTACGACGTCTTTCTGTTCGAGCGTGTCTGGGAGTTCCGCGCGCAGGTTCGCAACTGCAGTAAGACAAGGTCATGGGCAGGGGCAGCGGAGGGCAGATGCCAAGCAGATGAAAGCAATAAAACAGAGACTTCAGAGAACTCCATGAGTGCACTACGGGGGCATTTGGGAGTGACAATCCTTGTTTTAACAGGGAATTTCAGAAATTCTACTTTCAGGTAACGATTTTGGCAGGCAGTGTCCGTAGGTGTTTCGGTCAGCTGGTAGCCCTGCATAACAGCTTCAACTGCACCTCTCGCAGGGCTTTGGCGACAACGAATCGATTCAGCTGGCTCTCTCGGCGACCGGTCGGGGTCCACGAGAGTATGCAAGAGAATATTCAAGACTTGTGCGACAAGTCTGCGTGCGTAAGCAAGAAACAATCCAAAAATTTTCTGGAAGGGCCAACGATCACTTCGGCAGGGCTCATTTTTGCCTTCACCTTCGCATCTTGGCTGCAGATAGCCGTCTTCGTGTCGACAGAGCTGCAACTGTATTTGGACCATCAACGAGAGGAGAGGCATCTGAGCAGCTCGCAACAGCAGAACCATGCTAGTACCCCTATCCCAAAGGAGCCAAACCTTTCCATGAAGCTGCCCCACCTTACCCGTGAAGCTGTAAGTCTGTGTTCGGCTAAGACAAGCATGATGTTGGGCAGCATGGCGATCACGAACCAGACCCTCGGCGCAATTATACTATAGGCTAACATGATTCTCGAAAGTTCTGAGTCGCGTGTCTGGTGCCCGTGTCTGCCCGTCTGCCTGTCTCTTCTTTACAGCACTGGCTCACGGGCAGAGAGAGAGAGAGAGAGAGAGAGAGAGAGAGAGAGCGGGGGCGCTGATGCGCGCGATCGAGGGGCAACCCTCGGTCGTAGCCCTGGCGAAAGAAAGAGAGAGAGAGAGAGAACGACGTAGCTTCATGCCGGGGTCTGTGTGTTGTTCGGGTTCTGGTACCAAAGCCTGGCTGTGTGAAGTGAAGGCGAAAGGGGATTAGGAGTGGCATGGAGTGGCGATGGTTTGGGTTACTAGGTTCGGAGTCGGGGGATTTTGGCCTCAGCTCTGTTTTTGTCCTGACCTGCAACTTCCTCCCAAAGCCCCTGTCAAGACCATTCAGCATGTAAGCCGTTGAAAAAGAAAGAAGGAGCTGTAAGTATGTCACCCTCACAAAAAGCGCGCGCGGAAGGCCCAACCCCCAACACGGTGGAAGGAAGCAAGCAAGTGTGAATCGTTTGGGCTCAGACGAGGAACAGGAGTCTATCAAGCTGTACCTTCTTCGGACGCTCGAACGCTATCGAGGGGACCAGACTCCTAACGTGCTGGACCGTCTGGAAGGTATCGCCCAAGTATACGGGGACAAACTGTGCCTAGCAGATGGAGGGATGAGGGATGCTCATGAACTTTGCCCGTTCAATCCGCAAGAAGGTTTTTGGGGCACCTGTAGACCATTAGAGACGGGAAAGACTGCGCGGGGTGAAAAGCAGGGACTCGGAGCGAGGCCCGATGGGAAGAGGCTGCTCGAGAAGTGGGAGCAAAGCCATAACCAAGGCCAAGGGCAGAGGCTAACTACCTCTTCACCAGACGCACCCGAGACAGGGCACAGGGAACATGTGCAAGGGTGAGAAAGGAGGTCAGACATGTTGACGAAGAACGACGCCGAGTGAGAAAGGATTGCCAAGTTCTGGAAAAGGGGGAGAAAGTCGGAGCATGCCCCGGGCATCCTGAGCTGAGAGAAAGCCAGCCAGCAAAGCTCTTAGCTAAGTGGACGCGCTTCAAGTGGAGCACGACTACAAGCACCCTGCCGAGGTCGCTACAGTTCTGCGACCTACTTGGGACCAAACACAACCAGACAGAACGCTGGGCCAGGGACACCAATGAGGGTGAGGTGACCACGCAATTTGCAGGTGCTCACGAACTACGACGGGGGACCGCAACGAAGGGAGGCATGGCACACAACAACCCGAAATGCAGTGCTCGGGAGAAGGGAATGAGACGCTGGACAGTTTGAAGCGCACAGACTACCAAGGGAGACCCCAGTCAGGGGGCATTCCGGATAGTAGTGGAGATGGATGCTGCAACGAGGTCGTATGAGGGTTGATCCATAACTACAGGTGCGATGCATTCCTGCGCCACTCACCTAGATATTTGTAAGAATTATGCAAAAATATCTGATGTGCCAGAAATGTGCAAGAATGCCGTTCGGGGGGTCACGCATCGGAACAATACGTTCCATCAACTTGCACGAAGACTTTAGCATAAGTAGCTGCGCAGGCTTCTAGCCCAGCCAGATGAAAGAAGGAGGATTTGAATCGCTGCAAGTCCGTTTGTTTCAGCGTCGAAGTGGAGGATGCTGCTGAAAGGGAAACGGAAGTAAAGAATTACATATCGACAAATGAGTGCAAGAAGGTGTGACGTGACATGTAGTCAAGCATCTTCCATGCAAGCCGAAGCACCTCAACGGCCGTCCCGGTTCTTTCCCTGCGAGCTTGCAGTTGTAATCATGACCACCCGCTCCGCATAGCCGAGTGCGGCAAGGATGGGCTTCATCTTCATTTTCAGCATCGTTGTGGACACCTTTGTGGTCCGCACAGTGCTGGCATCGCTGCCGCAACAAGTAAATGCTGCAAGTACTGCCAGAAGCGTGTACGTCGGAGCCATGTATGCTTCCATGACGTATGGCTGGAAGACGCTTTTCAAGTTACAGGCATTGCATGCCTGCCTAGCTGCATGGCACCGGTCACGATGTGCTAGAAAGAGGAGGCAGATGCCGTTGCCAGAATCTATCCAGCCTGTTGAGGTGCCAGCCATGCTATCTCTGAACCCTTGCCTGAATTACTGGCCCTCAAAAATGCCGGAGCCAAAGTACACTTGGCTGTGAGTTGACAAAAGAAGGCCTTTGCATGTTTTCGTAAGGTGCCCGCTAGGATTTTCACGGTTCAGCTTGACACTGAATTTGCATGTATCCACGATGCAGCCTATCTTCAGAAGCAGCAGGACAGTGTGTCGAAGATCCAGAAGCGCTTTCCAGCGAAGGCACCGCTGCAGTGTGTTCAAAGGAGCAGAGCAGCGTTGGAACACCTTGCTCGCTGCCTGCCTCGGCCTAGTGTGCGGATGCTTGCTGCTTGCATGGTCATGCATGGCCTCAGGCATGTTCCGTTTCTCAAGTGCAGTAAGCGCCGTGTGGATGCAGGTGCTTCCATATGCGATGCAGGGCCCGAATGGGGAAGCAATGTCTTTCTATGGCGTCTTGGCACGACCAGTCGAGGTAAAGTGCATCAGGGCAGTGTGCCTGCGTTGAAGAATGTCACTGCTTTGGGTTCTAGGTGCTGAAAGGTTTGTACAGGTTGGCGATGCACCGAGAGCCTCAGCCAGAGTGAACTGCCCATTCATGATGTCTTTGAAGAGTCTGTGACCATCCAGCAGTCAGCCGAGATCAACACGTAAGGGAGTGTGGCGACTTCTCCAAGTTGCCTCTGCCGGTGACTGAGGTGTCTGGGATCGCATAGTGGAGTTTCTGCGCTATGAGGGCAAGGCCGACGGCCGGCTGAAGCGTGGCCACGCATGGCAATGCCTTGTGTGCTATGGGCTCTGAGTCCTATGCCGCAGCTATGCTGGTTCTACGCAGGTGACCAGCCGGGAGATTGGCGACTTGTCGTGCGCTTGTAGATTCTCACCCGTCCGACTGAGCTGCTGTCCGCAAAAGGCTGACCCGTTCGGGTGTCCACCAAGCTCGGTTTGTCACAGGTACTGCGCAGATGCCGATTCGAACGTGCAGTGGAAACAACTGAACTCGCCGCTGGACTCCGGCATGCGAGAGTTTCGCAGGCTGAGCCGAAACGAAGACAGGGCTTCTCTCTTCGGGTGCTGCTTTCAGCCATGACCAGCGCTGGCATGCAGGCCGCAAATCTTTCGTGGCACGAATGTCGCCGGGCACCCGTCCAGGTATGTCTGATGGTAGTACATTCATTGCAAAACACTCAGTGTTCAAGAATTGCTCCACTGTCATTCTTCCAGGACCTAGGAGTGGGCATGATCGGCAGAAAACTCGGCTGCTGCACGGGCCGAGCAGCCGCGAGGGACCATGCATGGGCGGACCAGACGGCGATGTAGAAACTCAGGTTTTGGGAGGACTGAGGGAATGGGTGCGACTGAGGCGGTAAATGCCCTGAACATGAGTTCGTGTGTTCACAGATGCCGATGCAAGCGCGCCGACCGCTCCGTAGCAGCAATTCTCCACAATGCCGTATCAGTTCGTCCATTGCTTAGCTCAAGCTTCGGCTTCAAGGCGAGGCCTGTACAGCCTTGCAGCCTCACTCAGCCTGCGATGCTCAACTTTGCCAAGATGCAGCGTGCATGTTACAATGCCCGGGCAATATTGGCAGTTCGTAGGTCTGTTCGCGAGTCTTGCATGATGCTGATTCTGCCGAGGGATACGTTTATTCATTTAGATCGTCGTGCAGTCGTGGGTTTCTATTCTTTGAGGCCGAGAATTTTCTACGGCGCTACATGATTCAGGGCCAGGAAGGTCCAAGCCTCGACTGAACCATGTCAGCGGAAGACAAGGGAAGGTCCGAGTCTGCGGCCGCATGAATTTCAACATCCGCTTACTCCAGGTTGGCCCACAAATCGAGAAGCCAAGTGGCGACTGCAGGCAGACTTTCGGGCTCGCAACATACACCGCATGATTTTTTTGCGAAGACGCCTTCGAAAGGCACTGGCCAGGGGCCTTGGCAGAAGCCTCAGCAATCCGCTTGAAGCGGAGATACACGATCGCTGCGATGTGCCAAATCCATTGGATGTCTTCAGGGCTGCCGCTGCCTGTGCCCTATCGGGTGCCATATGCTGCAGCCTCAGGTCGAGAATGTCAGAGCTCTCAGCCAGCACTCAAGCTCAAACTCCGAACTGTGCGCGCAGATCCCTGGAATCAGCGTGCTCATCCCACACTATGGCGAATCGATCCTGGTGCCTGGGCCGGTTCAGACTGGAACAGGATGCTCTTCCGGTTGGAGGATACCTTGCCTACTTCGGCATAATATGGGGCACACACACATAAATAAATAAACAAACAAACAAATAAATAAATATATATATATATCCAGTCATTTCTTGCAACCAATTTCTCCAACAGCATGCCAGGTCATCCTCCAGACCTCCAAATCACCAAATATTGTCAACGAACATGCCATAATTTTCCTACCACTTTATCCAATTTCTCAGACGCCCTTTTCGCAAGGTCAACCAGCCATCCACTTGCCCTCCCCCCCCCC
>CAJNJA010010245.1:0-14306 GCA_905231915.1 Symbiodinium necroappetens
GTTTCTGTCTCCGAAGCGAACTCCTCCACTAGCCAACCACGTTCTTCGGCACAGTGGCGACCTGCAAGCGGTACCGATCGGTGCTCATCTTGTTTTTGCATGAGCTGAGGTTGCAGCAGAGGAAGGCCGGCTGCTCGGAGGAGTCCTCCGGGTCCTCCGCCAATAGACTGCCGGAGGAATAGCAGACCCTGGAGGAAGGACGTTCATTGTTGTTGTCTGCAAAATAGCCTTTCCACTGGGGTTCGGGCAGAGCACACGAAGCCTGGCAATTCGACCAGAAGGATCGACATGTTCCCGTGAAGGGTGAGCTGGCGTAAAGCTACTTGAGGCCTTGATCGGAATCGACTGCAAATGTGCATACAAGTGCATTCATGATAACCACCGAGTTTAAGATTTCGTATGTACTCGACATAACAAGACCGTAGCGAGTGGAGGTAATGAGTTGCTCCAGAAATGGTATCCGATTGGTTGTTATGAGCAAGCCAAGTGCCTTATCCTAAAATATCTACCGAACACCACTTCAACTGTATGGCCTCCTCATCCGCTCTTTCATTAGTAGAACAAATTCATTTCGAGGCGGGTCTCAAGAGGCTGAAACAAGCTTTGGGCCTCTTCGTTCCCTCTTATGTCAGTCGAACAAATTCATTTCCAGGAGGCTCTCGAGAGCTTGAAACAAGCTTTGGACCCTCTTCATCCCCTCTTATATTAGCCGAACAAATTCATGTCCAGGAGGCTCTCAAGAGGCTGAAAGAGGCCGAAACAAGCCTTGGGCCTCTTCATCCCCTCTTATATTAGTTCCGAAAAGGTCTTAACCAACCCCTGTGATTGCGCGAGTGTCTGTGTGTACCAGAAGGAATAACTTGAGTGCCGCTTTCCCAAAGCCCCTTCTCCCAAAATTCTCTCATCATTGCAGGAACTCAACGAGTGTGGGCGACCAGAAGAACATAGGACCGTAGGCACTGCCCCGGGAACTGCTTGCTGGCAGGGCCATAAAGGGACTGTCGGCTGCAAGAGCGACAGGAACGCAGGGTGTAGGGCGGGTTCAGTAATTTCAGTAGAGTATGGTGGGGGAAAGAAAGTAAGACTGTAACTATGCTACAGTCCAGCCCGAAGCCCCTATCCGCTAAGACCCTGCCAAGCTCTGATAATCCTTCATATAACCCTGTTCTCACTATTGCTTCGGACCCCCAAACCCTAAACCCTAAACCCCAAAACCTAAACCCTAAACCCTAAACCCCTAAACCCTATCACACGAAAACTCTCCAGATCATGCGGGGCGCCGTGGCTGCAGCGGCATCTTCAGCGGAGCCATCGGCGCCCTCCAGAGGCACTGGGGGTTCTCAAGTTGGGCTTGGGATTTTTTGTGGGTTTTTCGGTGTCTTGGGTTTGAGGGGTTTCGGTGTTGCTAAGGGTTTACCCTACACCCTGAGCTCCTAGGATCAGGGTTTCGAAATTTGGGGCTCCGAGGATTTACATCTAAGGGTCTCAAGAATCATGAGAGGGTTGAGATCGAATAGATCGAATAGAATATGAGTGATGGCAAAGGGAATTAAAGTGATACGGTGGATGATATAAATCCTGCATTATCCATACTAAGGGATATACCACAATTCTCACAGTTCAGGGTCCTTAAGGTAATGCAGGGTTTATATCATGAACCGTAGTAAGAATAGGGTTTTGAGGCCCAATGTACTATATTTATTAGAGTATACTATATTATATATTACTACTTAGTCAGTCCTCCATACCACGGTCATGATTTAGGGTTCAAAACGTTGGCGGGGAGATTTCGAGCTGCCGTTCCGGCTTTTGTTGGACTTATGCTCGCTTCTTCAACAACTAGGCCCAAAAAAGTTCAAACTTTTTAGGATAGACCTAAACTATAAGGCCAAAAAGTTTAAAGTTCTTCAAATGACTATCTAAGTATGGGTTAGCTTGGGGCGTTTGGGGTATCAAGGACAACCCTTAAACCCGAAAGCCCTAACCGCTAAAGAACCTAAACCCTTAAACCCCAAAATCGGAACCCCAAACCCCTAAACTCCTAAACCCTTAAGCCCAGAGCCCTTAGCCCTGAATCCTAAAACCCTGAAGGGGTGTAGGGTTGAGGGTTTATGGCTTTAAGGTTTAGGGTTTAGGGATTAAGGCTTTCAGGTTTTAAGGTTTAGGGCTCAGGCTTTAATGTTTAGGGTTTAGGGTTCAGAGTCTAGGGTTAGGTTTAGGATGTATTGGGTGTGTTGCATGGTTAGGGTTAGAGCAGAGGGTGTAAGACAGTGTAGGGTTTGGACTTGCGGGCTTCAAGGCGAGAGTTGAACTTAGGGTATGATGCGTGTTTCCTGGTTTTTTGCTGGATGGGTGGATAGTCGCTGGTCAGCAAAAGCTGCTTCAAAAATATCCCTAACCCTCAACCCGAAGCCCTAAACCCTAACCCTCAGCCCCGGATCCGGCAGCGAAAATCAGATAAGCCCTGAGAGTCTGGAAGCCCTGAGTTGAGGTTTCTCAACATGTGCAGGGCTTGGGCCTTAGGGTCTTTAAAGTCTATAGGGTCTTTAGGATTTAGGGTTTGGGGCTAAGGGTCTGCAGGGCTTAGGGTTTAGAGTCTATAGGGTCTGTAGGGACTTTAGGCGTTTTTCAAAAATGTTGTTTTGGTCTTTAGGGCTTTGCGTTTATGGTCCAGGTCTATAGGGCTTACGGTTTAGAGTCTATAGGGTCCATAGGGTCTTCAGGGTTTTTAGGGTATACGGCCTATTGGGTCTATAGGGTCTTTAGGGTTTAGTTGCTGCAACTACCGCTGCTACTACTACTCCTACTCCTACTCCGACTCCCTCCTACTCCTACTCCTACTCATACTGCGACTCCGACTCCGACTCGTACTCCTACTCCTACTCCTGCTCCTACCCCTACTTCTACTCTTACTCCTACTCCTACTCCTACTCCGACTCCGACTCCGACTCCTACTCCGACTCCGACTCCTTTTCCTACTCCTACTCCTACTCCCACTACTACTACTACTACTACTACTACTACTACTACTACTACGACTACTACTACTACTACTACTACTGCTACTACTACTGTTTACTACTGCTACTACTGCTACTACTGCTACTACTGCTACTACTGCTACTACTACTACTACTACTACTACGACTACGTGCCACGTGCCACGTGCCACGTGCTACTACTGGAACTATCGCTTTCAATCAAAACTAGCACCGAACTCCTGTGGCGTGGCCCGGGATCCGTCGCCCTGACACCGGCTTCGAATCGAAGCAAAGAACCTGGAGCTTTTTGCGTCTCTACATGAATTTGAAAAACCGGCATCGCAGCCAGCCTTCAGCGCTAGAAAGTCGAAATTGCTGTAGCCAGCATATTTGGTCCCCATGCAGATGTCTGTGGCTTGCAACGAAGCCGCAAGCTAGGAAAATTTTGGGGCAGGTGCTGTTCTTCTTCTTCTTGCTCCCGTGCTCGGCGCAATAATGCCTCCAAGTTCAGCAGCGGATGTCGTTTGTTAACACATGCATCTCTGCCTTCACGCATATGATGTCCCTGTGCTAATGCATGTGGAAGTGCACACCCGCACATCACTGAGAATCTACACGTGCGCTGCCTCGACCTCTGCCAGGTTCCTGGCTTGCCGCTTCCGTGCTTCGCACTCGATGTCCTTCCGTCATTCCGCCAGAGTCCAGCAGTAGCTATGTTATGTAGCTATGCATAAGGCCCGCGCAGAATCGACAATTGGGGACAAGGTCAACTCAAGATGGCAGCAGCTTCGCAATCATGACACTGGCGGGGAGGGTTGGGGTCTGTACTATCAACAATTGACCATGGAGTCACACAGTTGCGAAAAGCTGGTCCCTCTCGGGCATCAGGGAGTTCGGTGATGTGGTCCTGGGCAGCTGTGTTAACTTGCAGCGGCCACCAGGGCCGTATCCACAGGACTCTTGCTCCACGGCAGCTTGCCTCCTGTATAACAGGGCCTCCTACAGCTCCTTGTTCCCCAAATTGCAGGCTTAGCGGCTTCCTCGCTTCACCTGCCGGCTGTCGCGATCGGACTTTGGACTTGGGTTGCAATCACTAAGGTCGACGGCCAAGGCATTCAGAGAAATATCTTCCGTCGTCCATTTCTTCCGACAGAACTTCGGGTGCGAACTCCTTATTTCGCCTGTAGCCAATGCAATGTGGGTGGGGGGGGACACTCCCCCTTGGGCCCCTGGCGTGCATTGACCGGGGGAGGGTTTTTGTTTGCATCGGGGCTCCATGGATTTGCGGGTGCATAGCCACTATGCATGTAGTTGCCATGGAATCCGATAAGATGCGCATGCGCATGCCACGCGCGCATCAGCGCACGCACAGCAGCAGCTACTAGTCAGCCATGGTCGAAAACTTTACGTCCAAGACTGCTCAGACGTGATACGCGACTCAAAAGTGATGATCACACGGAAAGGGATGTGATGACTGCTGATTGCCACTCAGCGGCAGAACTTCAAGCCTCAACACGAAGTCATGAGTAACAAGTGGAGTATGAGGTGTAAGCGACGCACCTTGATTTATCATACCACGACCAGACAAGTGGAACATGAAACACGGCTTGCCCATGCGAAGACGTCGACTCGCATTCAACAACGCCGATTGGACATCAGCCGCATCAGAGAGTAGTAAGGTTCGTGGCCCATCAATAGTGTCAACGCATGCCGTGTGCAAGTCATGATGATGGTGGAGGTGGGCGTGGGTGGGGGTGGCGCGGTGAGGGGGTTGGTGTGGTTGGGCGGGCAGGTAGCAGGTTCATCGCCCTCGCCTGACACCTCATCACCATCCTCGTCCTACTCGCCAAGACAGCTACGGCCTTGTCCGACAGCACTGTAGGAGAAATACGTGGAACGCACAATTTTCAGCGTCTGTTTGACACCTGTTTGTGGGGAACGCAGCCGTCAAATAGCCCCCACGAGGTCAACCCCCCAGACAAGTCCCGGCCCCCGGAATGGTGTGGTTTCAGAGAGGTGTAGTGCGTCGCGGGGCTGTGGAGGGAGACACTCTCACACAGAGGGGTGTGGGAGTGAGACGTTCTGACCGACCTGCCTGAGGCCTACGACAACGAGTCTTCTCCGGCCTCTTGTTGTCCTGTGTTCGGCTAAAATTAACTAAGCAACCATCAGCAAACAGGTCAATGCACGAAACACATCCGACTGATCTTTTGTGCGCTTGGTTACAGACGACCACCCTATAGAGGATCACCTGATTGTGGTAAACCCAGTGCACCAGTATGTATGCGTATGTATGTTATACTATAATGACTTGTACTGTACATGTTCTCTTGTATGACGAAGGCTTGGACTCTCGCAAGCTGGCAATGCAGGCGAGGCTGATCACTTGAAAGATGGGGTGTGAGCTTCTGCCTCAGGTCGCAGGCGCTGCTCGTCGGCCGACATGGAATTATGATCTGTAGCAGAGACATGAAATACAGGCTCAAAAACGCAGCTGCGGAGCAGAATTGCGAAATCTTTGAGGAAAGCTTTCGGGCACCTCCCAAAGACGCCTAGCCTAGCGGAAGGGGTCGGATAGAGGATGCCATGAGGTCGCTCCTTTAAGGTTCAAGCAGTCGGGGAGGCTTTGCGGAAACAGGCATGGCGGATTAAGCTGCCGCTGACTGGCATCTTAGAGTTTCTCCTCAGGGCGCATGTCAAGTAACGCACCTGCAACAGCTGAGCATTCTGAGACGGTCCGCCCAGCTCCTGTCAAGAGCTGTCTGTACAGCACGGCATCTGCAGAGTGAAACAAAGCTCATTTGATTAAAATCGTCTGCGACAGGGCCCTTTCGATGCCGGGCTCGCGGCAGCAGAACGACAAACGCCAACAAACCTCACATCTGAAACCAGTCCGGAGTACGTAGAACCAAGAGCTGCAGGGGCAACATTGTGTGCCCCCTGTACACGGGCTGCAACTGCACTTCACAAACAACCCAGCATGGCTCAGTTCTCCCCGAGAATTATCGCCGTCGAACCTGTTGATGTAGCTTCTGGCCGACAAGCCGGGTAGACAGCAGGCTGCCAACACCTGGGCAGGCTCAGCCAAGTTGGATGCAGCTGATTATACGATGTCTCGCCCGGAAGGATGTGAGATCGAAGCCTTCATGCTACAAGGTTGCCTGAATATTAAATGTGGTGTGCTGCCGGGAAACAAAGTGGAATAACTAGAATCATTAAGTTGGGCTTGAATTCGTTGACGGCATTCGCACATCATTCTATTTTGCCTGGGGACGGCCGTTGGTGTGCTTTGGCGTTCTGTACCGTCGAGGCTCCTGTACGCGAATCACGTCCAAGCCTCGGCCAGGCTTGCTTTGGATCCGCTTGCGACCTACACCACTGGCACCATTTCTGCCGAGACGCAGATGTGGGTCTCGTCACGGAGAGGTTGGGATTCCTGGGTGTCATGCCCCACCCAAACGGGCAGCACATCGGCACCACCAACAACGCAACGGAATCTCTGCTTTTGGGAGCCGTTAACTGCCCTCAGCAATTCAAGACTTTTACGATTCAGCATGCTGACTGTGAGACTGATGACAGGTGCATTGCGACCCCGTCACGTCTCCCACAAACGAGCCGCCACCTGAATCACTGCACCATCATCGAGCATGCTTGTGCGCAAGTGCTGAGGTTGCGACCACGTACTTCTCAGGCCGTGGCATGCCAGCCGCTGTTCGGTCTCTGGAACAGCGAAGATGGTCTGGATTGACATCTTGATCTCCCTGATGCACTCAGCTTTCTAAACTTCGGCGATTTTCCGGAGCTAAGGCCATGGCAAGTTTGCCCGAAGAGTCATGGTCTACCACGGGTCTAGCAGACTAAAATGTAGCAACTATTTCCAAAGCATGGCCCGGTTTGTCCAGTCACCCAATAAGTGGAAAGTGCCAGCAGTGGCAACAGTGTTGCCTGCCAGTCGATGTGTCCTCAGGATGCAAAGCGGCACCGTTTTTGACAGCTTTCTCTCAGACGGGACACAGCTGGTGCATGGTGCCAGTGTCGCATGCCGAGTGTTTTGCATCTTGCAGATGTCGCTCAAAGCCCCTTGAAAGCCAACTGAAAATCCAATAACGATACCATTATCGAGCTGTTGACAGATTGCAGCCAACGGTACCGGCAGCAACATCGTTCGACTCTCACCTCAGATTGCAGTGGAGCGGCGCAAGAACTCGCAATGCAAAATCACTGCTGCCCGAGGGCCACCCAGCAGCCGCACTGTGACTTTAACCAGCGTAGTGGATGTCTGTGCCGGTGGCCGCCTGCATATGTTGTGCACCATCAGAAGGAAGCGTGCATTCCGGGATGTTGGGTCTTCGCGGTTCCACAAATTCAGCATGCAAAGCACGGCATCAGCGAGGTAAAGCCCGACAAAGCCTAAAGCTTGCAGCTCAGGAGCAGGACCGATCCGAGACCACTCCTCACTTGCACAGAAACTTCAATGATCGCCTATATATCGCATGGGAACTGTTGAAGTATACGGTCTCGTTTTGGCACCTGTTCTTGCGCGAATCCTGCACACATGCTGCGCAGCCAAGAAGCATGCAACCAGCTGGCTCCAGTGCACCAGAGCTTTCGACTTGTCCCATGGCCCTCTTTTTGTGCCAACTGAACAAAAGTTAATTCTGAGCCGAGCAGTCAGGCCGGAGGACCGAGTTTCATGAGATCACAGAGAATGTGTGAGGTCTCGATTCGATGCAAGATCGGTCTAGGCTCTCTAGGTTTTCAGCCCGTGCTCACATGCTGAAGTCGTTCATACGCAGGACCGGTGTCTCGCGCCTCTTCGGTCAGGTCCTTCACGTACACGCCCAGCCCCTGCTGATTCTGACATGAGTGTCTGGGGGGCATAATCGGCATAATCAGCGGCAATCAGTTGGTAGATGTTGGTAGTATTCCTCGAGCCTCTTCGGGCTCGCCAATTGCATCGGATGTGACACGACTTAAATCCGCGTGTGCGTGATGCGATAGAGCAGACTGAGCTGAGATGGGCGTTTTGCGCCCTTCCTATTCAAGATGGTGCTTTTTGTCCATGCAGACATGACGGCAGCCAATGATTGAGTCGATGAAGTGGCGCCGGTCCTCTTCAAGTGACAGCGCCAGGCGGAAATTCAGCGATGCTTGCTGAAACCCACGCTGGATGACAGCTTAACTTGCAGTTCTGTTGTTAAACATGTGAAACTTGCATGATGTCACTAGACTCGCGACCAAGTTGAGGGAAGCTGTCAGCCATTGGGGTGCAGAAACACGGGTTCAAAATAAGAAAGCCAAAGGCTTCAGCTACTCAGCAGCTCACCCGAATTCCAATGCATAACTCGGGGTGGACGTCCGAAAAGTTTCTGCGAAACTCGTGTCGAATGATTCCTCGTAAGCATGTGGAATGTAAGGTAAGTCAGGTCCACCTGAGCTTCACATGGTTTCCCTCCGGACGAGGGCGGTCCCCTTGACCCTACGGCATCGATCGCACAGAACCTCCATGGCAGCTCTGTTCCTGATCTAAAGCGTTTAGGGAGTGGCACTGGTGCATAGCACAGGACACAAGGACAGATAGCGCGTTTATCTGCGCTGCTCATGACTGCCTTTAGGCCTCCACGTATGAACTGAGGCTAGAAGTTGAAGTTGGGGCTACAGGTCGAACTGTGCGCTCGAGTCATGCACGAAGAAAGATATTCTGTCAACAAGGGCTCCCTTAAGGACGCCGAGATTGATGGGGCGGTGCAAGCACTGCAAGCACCGCGCTGTGAGAAAACACGTGCTGAGAGTCATTGTCGCTGTAGACACTGCAGTGACTGTAATGCTTCTTCCCAGCATGCATGCAACAGGCTCAACCCGGAAGAACGTTGCGCATCTAAGGCAAAACAGGTGGCCTGCCTACGAAGCAGGCAGCACGCGTACACAGACAGGGACATACTCACGAACGAGAAAATCTCAATGCAATATCCAAGTGGAAACGAAATCTACATGAACAGGGACAAGCAAATGGATGCACACATACATTCACAGGATAACATACCATTCAACATGCCGTAGCCATAGCATAACATCACGGAACATGACCTCAATATAAGGGGGCTGTGACATTGCTACACGTGTACATGTACATGTGAATATGTATGTATATATATATATCTATGTGTCTGTCTGTCTGTCTGTCTGTCTGTCTGTCTGTCTGTCTGTCTGTCTGTCTGTCTGTCTGTCTGTCTGTCTGTCTGTCTCTCTCTCTCTCTCTCATTCTCTCTCTCTCTCTCTCTTTCTCTCAATCTCTTCTTCCACACAGTCTCAATCTCTCTCACTCTCTCTCTGTGTTTGTGTGTGTGTTGCGTTATACATGTACATGCGTACACAGAAGACTATATGTACATCTGGGTATGCCTGTCAGTATCCTGTGCAATATTAATCGCATTGACGCACGAGACCACGGACACGCAAACAAACAAGCGTACCTCACAGACTAACATGCATCTACATATGCAGTAACAGACAGGTCAAACAGCTTTCACTGCACAACAAACTTCTTCAACAGCCAGCGTATTATGCACGTCAGCAAGTGCACAAATCAACCTCTCCGTGCTTGCCTGTGCACGTGTGTGGGTGTGAAGACGTGCCTGTGTGGCTGCAGGATTTGTGTGCGGGCTTGTGCGAGTGTGTGTGTGTGTGTGTCTGTGTGTACATATTTATGTGAATGCACAGGGAGTGGTGCATGGACACACCCATGTGCGTAGGTGTACATGTGCACTTAAACTTGGTCACACAGAAAAACACACACATAAATGTGTAAATGTACATAAACACACACGCACATGCACACATACATACATCCATGCACGCAGACAGAGAGACAGAGAAACGTGAATGAAAAGGAGTATCTATTCAACCATTGCATGCAGACGCATACAAGGAGTGTGCTCACAGATGCACACGCTCACACTCAGGGGCACGTGCTTGAGAGCTTTCTTGCGCACTAGATTCTGAAGTCGCCGTGCTTTCTACGTATAATGACATAATTTTGTGTACATGCATGTAATTTTGCCTGCATCTTTCGCCATCTATGTGTCAGCACGCAAAACTGCAAAGAGCAGATACAGCAGTGCAACCAAACAAACCAATGCATGTGTATACATGCAAGGCCGACATACATACATACATACATACATCCATGCATACATACATACATACATGCATACACACATACATCTTGCAAGTAAGTAAGTAAGTAAGTAAGTAAGTAAGTAAGTATGTATGTATGTATGTATGTATATATGTATGTATGTACGTATGTATGTATGTATGTATGTATGTATGTAGCTCATGTGCATGCACCGACAGCTTCGGCAGCTTCACTCAGCGGATGGAGAAGCCGACCTCTCCACCGGCCGTCGACTACTGACCCGATTGAGCTCAACCTGCATGAGAAAGCAGGCTGCTTTCGCACGTGCCACGTCACGAGAGCACTAATCACTAATCTTCATGCCAGCCCTCATGTACAAGACAAAGGACGTGACATGTGAGCGAACACCTCTGAACATTCCCGCTGCGAACGGAGTGGGGCCGGTTCGCAAGATCCAGACAGCGATCCGGGAGAAGCCACGCCAGTGGCCAAAAAACGAAGTCGCAGTCTTCAGTTTGAAGTCGTAAATTTCCAACGATGACAGCATGTCCTACTGCGCCAAGCACCCGAGGAGATGCCTTCAGCAAAGCGCTAAGATTGTTGATCCGTCTGTGGCCGTTCAAGCTGCTGTCCCACCATTAATATGGCATTGGACCTTCAGGTCGAGTGCGATTATGAGGTGGCACTTCGGCCAGAGTTGCTGTCTTTCTATTTGCTCGATCGCTGGCGTTTGTTCGGAAAGCCGTCGCCGGTAATAACCAGAATCCGAAAAATGGATTAAAGCCTGCCAGGTTCTGGGTTTTCGCTTGGCGTGGCAGAGGCACGGAGGGGCAAAAGCTTTTGGCACCAACCCTCAAACAAAACAGTCTGCAACGACATGTCTTATTCCACCTCCTGAAAGGCTCTCAGGGACATCGAAGATCGAAGGTCGGCCTGGAACTACTGGAGGAACGCTTCGTTCTCGCGATGGCCGTCGCGCCAAGTAGCGACCAAGTACACGGCCGCGAGGAATGTCCTGCTCAAAGGGGCTGAAGCATGCTAATCCGTTTGCACCATGACGAACCCTTACGCCGAAACTAACTGCCCCCAAGCATCCTCGCTGTTGACTGGCCGACCGTAGACACGGAAAGCAAAGCGCGCGCGAGACTCGTCTCGCTTGCGCCCCTGGAACGCCACACGGACATGATGCAGTCAGCAACCTTGCAAAATAAAGACCAAGACCTAGTCAACAACGCCATCTCAGCATGGTGCGGCATTCCACCTCTCCCCGTCAATTCACAATCAATCCCCGGGAGCTAGCTCGCAGCTCCAACCCAACATGTGCCAAAAGGCTTCGCGCTCCCGTGCATCCGCAGCGTCACCTTTTGAAAGCGGTCGTGCTGCTACTCCTGAATGCTGAACTTACTAGTCTTTAGTAACTTTAGTATGGACATCCACGAACTGCTGCCACTTCTTGCCGCCGTATTGCTGAACGACTGAAACAGCTGAACAAAACATGCCAGAGACAAATCGATGCCCTTCTCAACAATCAGGACCCATTGTGAACTCCAGATGCAATGCTTCATTCTCCTGCGCTTTGATTTCGACAACGACCAGGCTTCTGACACTCCTGCTTTTGCTACTAAAATAAACCATCCCAGCCGCTTCTGTTGGCCGCCCGTCGGAGGCTTTGACCCGCCTTGTCTTTGCACCACCGGAGCTGGAAGTTCAGGCAAGTAAGGCTACTGTAACAAGATGACAGGTGCATGGAAGGGGCCTGGAACTCTCAAGCCTCCTGCATTCAACAATGCTTGTCTCTCCTACTTCCCAAGCAGTGCAGCCGTCGGCTAAGCTTCTTTCAATCCTGTGTCCTAGCAGTCCACTTTTCGCAACTTAGCGACATCGATGTCGCGCGGCTTGCCGCCGGCTGCATCTCCATTGGATTCCACGACCACCCCGGCCACAACAGGGCTTCCTACACGACAGAGCTCCCGTTTCAGCAATGCTCGCATGTCTTGATCAGGGATTATGACTCTGGCAATTGAAGTCAATTGAAATTACTGTCGCAAGCAGCCACCATGCAGCTTCCGGGTGCGGCAGCCTCTGGAAGTTGTACATAGCCGAGATCTATTCACAGCTGGCGGCTAGCAACAAACCTCCTACAAGTGCCGGTGCTTTGAAACCCCAAACTTTACCAAGTCAACGCTGAAGGCAACAGTGACGGCCATCGACTACGGCGCACAGCAGCCTGAAGAGTGAGGCCCGAGGATGAGCTCGTTGAGGATACCCTTGCGGGCTTGGGTGGTGCTCTGATGGTCTTGCGGCAAGTTTCAGTTTCAGGCATCTGGACCCTCTGAAGGAAAGCATGGGTTAAGCGCAGATATCGGCGCATACAAGACTCTCCGAAATATCGGAGCGTCTAGAGTCAGCAGCATGTAGTCAAAGCACTTCACAAGGATTAGCGTCTGTTCTTGGAGTCACCTGCTGCTAAAAGACATGTGGGCCAGGCCGAACTTCAATGAACCCAGAGGGCAGCCTGCATCTCAAGGAGCTTCTGGGAAAGGCTCCCCTCCATATCTTCGAAGTAAGTCTTGGTAGTCTGCCCCCATGCGCTCGACAGGTTGCCTGTGCGACGTCTCATCAACACCGAACGACTCGAAAGAGAAGAAGCAGCTGAACAGTAAGCACAAGGTCAACGACTACTTCCACGAAGATTGCCAAAACGACGACAACAGTGAGCACGAAAGGAGGAATCGCAATCACCACCACACCATCGATAATCAAGATGAAAGCTTGCTCGGCCGCTTTCTTCAAGCACACTCGCTTGAACTCACAGGCCTGAGGGCGCTCCTGGCCGCTACAGCACATTATAGTCGCTGTTCGCGCACTCATACGATGGCCGTGCAGGCCTGTGCTCTTTGCTGTCCTGTCGTTTGTCCTCTTGTCCTCTTTCCTGCCTTGTTTCCTTTCCTGGTATCTGTCCTGTTGGACGAGGGCGGGCCTGAGACTCGAGAGGGGTGCGTGTGCGAAGAGATGTCCTTGTTGTCAAACTGAACAACCCACTGTGGATGCGGAACAACAAAAATGTTCAATTGAACGCGGCGCGAGCGTGCTCTGCGCGTGGCGGGCGCTGGACTTAGCAGACACTCGGTGAAACCGAAAGGACATATCCGAACTTGCTACCCACGAATAGACTTTGAAAAAGCACTGCCAAAGGAAGTTAGAGCTACGGCGTTCACCGGTGAGAAAACATGAGGCTTTGACGGATGTACAACCTCCGACACCCTAAGCGTGTACTGTCGCGTCCGACGCACACGAACCAACGTCTGCTGACTCGTATCTTGACAAGTCAAGGCCGGGTCTCAAAGTGCCAGTAGCGGCGTCCCGCACTTGGTCACTTACAGACGTGGGCGATGGGCCGTAAGGACCTGACGTACCTGTAAGGGCCATGCAGTCGTTCCATGATCAGGATGCAGTCAATCACTAGCTCTGGCCGTGGCTGGCGAGCGCACTTTTTGTTTACTCTAGCAGGCATTGCACCGTAATCTGCTGACGATGGTGCCGTAGCTAGTGAGTGCCACGGCTTCACCATAAAACGCAGCAGCGACAGGCGCTACATTGTGATTGGAGCTGCCAGGGCTGTGCCCTGCTCAGGTGGCTGCGCCTCGTCTCTCAGCGACGTGTCCAGGAAGTAGGTCGAGACCAGGAGCTCGACTCAGGCTGACGATCGTCGTCTACATCCTGGTGCCATGTCCTCTGCTGGTCCCGCCAGTTGCCCCAGCTATCCCAGTCGTCGCCGGTCCTCCAGGAGTTCCATGAATCGTCTTCCTCTTCCTGGTCGGACCACTCCGCGGCCCAGTTCTGATGACCACCTGAAGTGGCGTCCTTCGAGCGCTTGTTGGCCTGGGAACCAAGGCGAAGGGCTCGCTTGTGTCTCTCCGAGAGGCCGGTGTTTGGGTCGATGTTCGCCTCGGCATCGTGGACAATGCGAACGCCCAGGTCTGGATGCTTGCGGCGAAGCATGCGGGATGTAAGACCCGCTTCGCGGCAGAAGTGGTTGTAGACCGCAATCAGGGTGGAGGAGATCATGTCATAGAGCTTCCAGTTCTCGTACTTGGTGAGCTCCGGAATGTTGTGGAAACGCGTGAAGTCCGGGTGAGCAACAGCAACAAGAACAACAATAATTTTCAATTGAACGCTGCGCGAGC